>LOJH01047527.1:0-13197 GCA_001685095.1 Ellobius talpinus
AGAAAAGCAAAACAGTCAAGCCACTAGAGAAGTCTTACCTCTACCAAGGCTGGGAGACTGAGCCCTAGCCTCTATCACCTCCTGTTTTATATTCCCCATTAGTGCTGGGATTAAAGGCATGTGACTCCCTGGTACTGGGATTAAAGATGTGAGCTACCACCATCTGGATCTGTTTCTGCACTGGTTTTGTGTAGCCCAGGGTGGTCTTGAACTCAGATATTCATCTGCCTCTGTCTCCCAAATCCTGGGATTAAAGGTGTGTGACACCATTGCCTGGCCTCTAGTGGCTTAGTTTTACCCTCTGATCTTCAGACAAGCTTTATTAAAACATAATTAAAATATAAATATAGGCCTCTGCCTCGCTGTGATCTTGCACCTGATGTCCCCACTGATGGTATTTTAAAATATTTCTAAATATTTTTAAATAGTTTTGATTTATGACTTCCTTTATTCTGTTACTAAAAAAAAACTCACAAAACTGTTACCATGTTGCACATGTCAGAGTGACCTGAATATGCATCCCAGACCACGGTCACTCATATTTGGTTCCAGAACATACTCTCGCCTCTCTTCTTTAGATGGGAATTGATTGTTTTAAAATGTGGTCATCACGTCAATTAGCAGATTTACAATCCAAGCATGGAAACCTAGAGACAGTAAGGTGAATACTAACCACGTGAACCGCAGGAGCAACAAGCAGCCTACACAACACTGTAAAGTGAAGTCTAGAAGACAGAAGATGGCTTGTCAGGGAGCTCCCAAGATGCCCTGGAAACCCTCCACAGAGATGGGTTTCACCAGCAGCCAAGATACTTTCTGGGGTCAGGGATTAAATTAGAACATGCTATGGAAGATTAAGCACCTTCCCTTTCCCCAGTTACCTTCCGATTCCAAGGCTATCTGATGTTCAAGACCTAAACCTGGACTTGAGGGTATGGTCTCCATTTTTGTGATTGAGCCTTTGATGGAAGGGTCAGACTTGGCTGAGACTGAAGAAGGAGGAGGATGGAGGTAAATACCACAAGCTGTATTCTTCAAACAGGGGACCACAGCATCTTCAATACTAAGCAATAAAAGAGCTATAGCCCAGGCACCTATGGGCCTTGTTTCCTGGCAGAAACTAATTGTTCTTCCGGGCATGTGAAATGTGTCTCAGATGCTACCTTGATTGACAGGGTTTCTTCAGTCCGAAAAAGAGAAACCACTGTCTCCCTTAGTTGGGAGAACAGTGAGAGACAGCCAATGACAAAAGAGATGCAAATATGCTGTATGGGTTTGCATAATTAATTCCAGAGGATCACTTAATTCTGGCTCTGGGGTGAAGGGAAACCTTGTGTATGTATGCAGGTATGGGCGTACATGTATGTAGACAGGCATCTTTCTCTATTACCTTACTTTTTTGATACTGGGTCTCTCACTAAACCCACAGCTTATTAATTGGCTATACTGGCTGGCCAGCACAAGCCAGGCAGCCTCCTGTCTCTGCCTCCAAGCACAAGGATTAGAGGTGCATACTGGCCATACCCAGATTTCTCATGTGAGCGCTGGAGACCGAGCTTATCTTTCCATCTTTATCTTAATTATACCCGCAAAGACCGACTTAAAATATTTTGAGGTTCTGAGAGAACAGACTTTTTAGGGAGCCGCTTTCAGCTCATTACATCAGATAAGAAAAATATTAATGAAACAGAATAAAGAATTTATAAACAAAAACAAATTTCATCGATATCCAGTCCCTGATTAAAATGACATTTCAAATTTGTGGAGAAATATGAATTAATGAATATCAATATAAATACTGGGAGATTATGAAAACTAAACATCCTATAGCCAAATGGAATGTCAGTAAAACATTTAAGTAGGAACGTGCTGCCCATGAGAACAGGGATGTGGCAGTGCCTCTGTGTGACCACCAGGAGGCACTCTCAAACACAGCAGCAGCCACCAATGTCTTTCCCTGGCTCCAGTCCACACTATGCCAGGTGAGAACAAGCCTATGTGGAGGGAGATTCAAGCGGCAAGACTCCTAGATGAAAGCAGGGAGGTAAAGTTTTATAGGATTGGTCTTGGCTTTAACCCCAAAAGCCCCAGTAATGAAACAGAAGAAGGATGACAGGGAGTTTTCCGCAACCACAGAGGCAACCACAGAAGAGGAGAGAATGTGTAAGCCACATGGTGGATGGACTGACACAAGACATGAGGGACTCCTGCAGGTCACCAGTGAGATAACAAGAACCTGACTTCACAGAGGAGCTGACCACTTGAAGAGACATCCCTCCATGGGGTGCTCAGAAGCTATGTGAGAGGATGCTTAGCAGTTCACCAAGGAAATGTAGATGAGACCCCAGAGTGGTACCTGGTAAGGTTGCTAGGAAAAGAGGGAGCTGTTGCAAGCTGTTGGTGGGTGAACAACAGTGAGTGCTGCTGAAAACATATCATTAGGCTTTCTAGCAAAAGAGAGAGCTAATGTGGCCCAGATATCTCAGCTCTGGATACTCATCTGAAAGAAATGAAATCAGGTCTGTGTGGGATTCTCAGTGACACTGCTCACAATTAACAACAGAGATCTCACTGACGGAGAAGTAGATGAGGACCTGCTTGTTTTCTGAGGCTGTGATGAAATGCTCCAACCTAAAGCACCTTGGGGAAGGAAGGGTTTATTTGGCTGACAATTCCAGTTGTGTGACAGCAAGCATCCATCTCATGGGCGAGATGCTAAATGAAGTAAGAAAAGAGGGATGAATGTCATGAGAGTTCTCTTGTGTGAGCCAGCCAAAATCTAGTGTCTTAGGGTTTCTATGGCTGTGAAGAGACACTGTGACCACAGCAACTCTTAGAAAGAAAAACACTAAATTGGGGTTTGTTTACAGTTTCAGAGGTTTAGTTCATTATCATCATGGTGGGATGCATGGCGGCATGCAGATACACATGGTACTAGAGAAGGAGCTAAGAGCCAAGAATTCTGCACCTGAATTAGAAGGCAGCAAGAAGCATCTAAAACCTCAAGGCCCACCCCAATGACATACTTCCTCCAATAAGGCTACACCTACTCCAACAAGGACACATCATTTAATAGTGCCACTATGGACTTATGGGGGCCATTTTTATTCAAACCCCTACCTTCCACTCCTTGGCCCCCAATAGGCTTGCAGCCATATCATAATGCAAAGATACATACATTCCAACTACAAAAATCCCCACAGTCTATCAAAGTATCAGCACTCTTTCAAAGTCCAGACTTCAAGTCTCTTCTGAGAATTCATGCAATCGCTTAACTGTAAGCCCCTGTAAAAATCAAAATGAAAAAGCAGATCACATATTTCCAATATGTAATGGCACAGGCTATACACTAATTACGATATTGCCATTCCAAATGCTAGTAAAGGAAACATAGTGAAGAAATGCTAGACCAAAGCAAGACTGAAAACAAACTGGCAAACTGAAAATTCTGAATCTCTATGTCTGATGTCAAAGTGCTGTTCGGACCTCCAACTCCTTTCAGCTTTGTTAACTGCAATACACTTCTCTCTCTTGGGCAGGCTTCTCTCTGATAGAAGCTTTCCTTGACAGATGTCCCATGGCTCTGGCATCTCCAATATGACAATACATCTTTACCTTCAGAGCTTCACGCAATTCCCTCTTTAGGCCTCCATGCAGTGATACCACTGACATGTACCTGGCCTCAGAGACTTTCCTTAGCCACAGGAGGAGATTCCATGACCCTTTTTTCTATCCTTGACTCTAAAGCCAGGATCATGTGGCCAAAGCTACCAAATTCTGCTGCTTGCTGAGGCTGAAACATACCCCCTTGTTCAATTACATCTTCACCTTTCTGTTTTCAATGGTTTCCTTCACTGTCTAAATTTGTGTTGTCCTGGAACTCACTCTGTAGATCAGGCTAGCCTCAAACTCAAATATCTAATAGCCTCTTCCTTATGAGTGCTGGTATTAAAGGTGTGCGTCGTCATGCCCTGCCCTAAGATTTTCTTCAATTCCTTTTCACAACTTGGGAGCTTAGCTGTGTTGGGATCTTTCTCTGAGGTCACTTCCCCCTCTATCCTGCATTTCTTCAATCTGTTTGCACTTCCTGGTGTCCCTTCTCAAATTGTACATTTTGTATTTTTCCTTTCTCAGTTTGATCCTTTTCATTATAGAGTTGCCTAAGAGTGAACTAATAACCAAGCAGCATAGTTAGGATTAGGCTGCCTGAAAATCTCTGCCTAAGCTGTCAATCCAGAACCTCTTCACTTTAGCCTCAGGCAGATTTTTTTTTTTTNTTTTGGACAAGGACGGAAAGCAGTCACATTTCCACCAAAATATCACAAGAACTCTCTCTGGGCTACGTACTATAATTCTTCTCCTCTGAAACCTCTTGATCCAGGCCCCCACAGTTGAAACTGTCCTCAACACCACTGTCTTCCATGCTTCTACAAGGATGACCCATTGAACCCCACTTAAAATGTCCGCTCACTTTTCTAAGTCCATATCCTTCCAAACAAAAGCATGTCAGGCCTAGCACAATTTCCCAGTCCCTGGTACCAACTTCTGTGTTAGGATTTTTATTTGTGTGAAGAGACACCATGGCCAAGGCAAACATTCAATTGGGGCTGGCCTACAGTTCAGAGGTTTGGTCTATGGTCATCATGGTGGGAAGCATGGCAGCGTGCAGGCAGATACCCTATGAACATCTAGGCATAGGCAGAATGGCCAATATCAGTGAGGAGGTGGATGGATAGAAGGAAGATGACCAGAACATGGGGAGAGTGAGTAGAAGGGAAGAAGACATTTGGGGTTAAAGTGTGGGCACCAATATGGAGAAGCAAGTAGTCCCAAGATGGGAAAGCTAGAATCAGTGCAGAGCATCGCCTGGGGAAATTTTCATCTTTGACTCAATCAGGAGACTGAGCCTAATAAAACAATAGGCTTTAACTTATCTGAAAATGGTGTGTCTTATTTCTGTATCTACATGTAATTTTTAAATCTGTAGCTTATTTTTTTTATAAGATGGGAAGTTTCTGCATTATTGTGATGGCTGAATAAGGGAAATGGGAGCAATGAAGGAATGGGGGAGCACAGAAGGAAACAGGACAGAGATGTTGAGTGATTTTTCCCAAAGCCAAGAATCCAACAGTGGCAGGCACGGGAGAATTTCCTACGTAAGATTCGCCAATAATTGTGGAAAAGATTTAAACGGGCATTTCTGTCAATAAACCAACCACCGTACTTTAGTAAGAAAACCAGCCCAACACCTTAGCATCTAAGACACAAGCAATGAGGTTTCCTGCTGCCTCCGTTACGCTGCTGCTCTTCCTGAGCGACACCCCAAACCATCCCTGCTGGGCACTTGTGACTACAGCTGAGGGAGCACAGGCCTGACTCTGGGTCTTGGTGGTGACAGTTTTTCTCTGTTGTGATGTTTGAGCAGTTTCTGCAGCTCCACGGACTTCCACATCAGCATCCACTGCTTCTGAGCACCAAGACTTCTAGGTCAGCACTGCCAAGAACAGGCAGCAAGGGAACCCAGCCACAGATCGTTCCAAAGGAGCTTCTCACCCTCTACGGAGGGCAGTCTCCCCAGCACTAGCAAGCATCCCCAGGGCTAAGCTGAGCCAGTGCTGTACTAAGAGCTCTAAGGGCATGACCTTACAGTGGCATCTGGAGGAAGAAGTAACCCCCTGCAAGAGAAAATCCCTTCCTTTTCAGAGGGCGCAATATGGAGTTCACCCAGGAGAGGCCACTGGAGGGCCATGGAGGAGGGCTCAGCCTCCTTAAAGAAAATGACTACTGGGACAGTGCCTCCTGGTATCCAACGATGAACTTTTCTGTCTCAACTGACTCAGATACCAAACCTCTCATACGGTTCCTTGTTTGAAAGGACACAGCCCTGTCCACACCGTGTGGTGACCTAAAGCTGACTCAAGGGCCTGGACCGGTCCACTTGTCCACTGGCTGGACACATCTTATGCCACGATGTCTGGCCTGAAGCCCTTCAAAGCATGTGTTGTCCTGGGCACTTCCTGTTGCCTCTCTGCTTACACCCTACTACCTGGAGTATTAGCACCCATCCTTGCCGGTAGCTCTCAGATACACTCCAGTCCACCTCCCTGGGCTCAGACTGGTGCAACTGACCACTCAGTCTTTGGTGTTCTCTCCCAGGACCTACTCGGGATCTAGCATGTTACTACTCTCTACTCAGAGAGGCCAGGGATAGGGATTGGGAGTGGATGTGAGCAACTGACCCAAAATACAGTCTGTCAACCAACCATTCCATCAAGAGACAGCCAGGGACCTGGGTTGTGGGAAACATATTAATTGGCTGAATTATTGCATCTCTTTTCTCTACATTTTGATATGAAACCGGCCTGACTGTAATGATAGTAGCCAGTCCTGCAGGGGACCACCCTCCAAAGCTTACTGTGAACATTTTGCACATATTAACTAACTTGTCCCTCACAACAAACCTGTGGGGTGTGCTATCTGTATTAGCCCAGCTTTGCATAAGCTAAACAGACATGGATACCAGGCCAAGGCCACACAGGTTGTAAGTAACTGAACATAAACATGGATGTCCTTTATCATTTATATAAAATTTAAGTTCAGGACACACACAGCAAGAAACACGAGTAACTTTTCTAATTACCTTCAAATTGAACAATATTCATTATATATATCAACTGAATTGAGAAGGGAGGAACGAGGTTATGAATACACAAAGAACCAATGCAGATACGAAAGTGAGCGTCGGGTGCACACACACACACACACACACGTGTGCAGGGCTGTGGTGAGAGCAGAGATGAGGATGCTGAGCCAGCACCAAAGGGCGTCTACCACAAATGCGGGAGTTCAAACCCAATTGACAGGAGGGTGTTCTCTGTAACGGAACACAGAGAAACAAGGGCAAGAGGATTCCAACCCAGGACAGGGATTGCAGAGCCCTTGGAAGGGCAGCCCTCTGCTGGCTGTGTGGATTTAGCTGAAGTTTCTTGAGGGTGGAGATTCTGTTCAAAGTCTAGAACACAGCTTGACACACAGTAATTGCTCCAAGCTTATGGTGCAGTGGTAGGAAGGAGGAAGAAGGGTAAGAAAGAAAAACGGATTTGAGGGAAGGAAGAAAGGGTGGGAGGAAATTAGTTCCTGGGAGGTTGCAAGTTAGATATCTGGGAAGATGGAAGTCACAGGTGAGAAGCGGTCTCTGGGGCAAAGAGGAGAGGACACTTCTGTTGGGGATAAAGGCACCTTACATACAGTCATTTTGAACACACCTGTTTCATATCTTTCAAATATCGGGTATAAATTGTTCAAAGAATTCTTGTATTACTAATGATATTTTTATCTTAAAACCCATCAAGGGAACGAATACTTTTCTTTCCCATTTGATTTTTTTGGCCCCCTCTGAGTGGGGAAGGGAACAACATTTAATACTAAATTAAAATAGGGAAATTATTTTAAATGCTAACATGGAATTATCATCCATCAAGCTAAGATGATGATCTCAGAAATAGCTGTATGCTTTACTCCCTAGCGAAACATATCTCCTTGAACCTGACCCGCATCAGGTTGCTAGGGCAAGTACCAAATTAATATGTGCTCCCACATGGCGCCCTTAATAAAACCAGAGGCGGCATTTAAAAGCTGAAGAGATGAGAATATTAAAATCACCATCACTACCATCCGAGAACATGATGGGCTTCTAAGCTTGTTTGCGCCTAGTGCAGGCTCGGACAATTTGATTGCACCAGGAAAAATTCATTTCTTAGTCCATTTTGTAGTGATAGCTAAAAAGATCAGCTTCTACCCCTCTGCAAAGTCTTCCCTAGCTTTTGTATGTGGTCATTTGAATCTCATGAATAAAATTCTGTAATGTTGAGTATCTGGCTCCACAGTCATTTCTCCGGGATGAAGGGATACCCAGCTGCTTTCTCCAAGGTACCAGTCTTGGAAATCCGTGGCTGATATTTATCACTTCACTTGGTAGCTCTTGCAGAACCCATGGATGAGGTTGAATAATTAAGAGCCACTGGTCACCCATGTCAGAGTCCTGCTTGTTCTGGGATAGATGGGACCGACCGTGCATACCCAGTGACACCGGGAGCAGACTGAGTGGAGATGAGGCATGCTCGCTTCTAGCTCAAGGACTGAGTCTGAATTGAGACCTTGGAATAGAGCTCTGCTTCGCACAAACAATGGTCAACAACACCCAACAGCCAACAGTGAGCCTTGGAGACAGGAACAAGGATCTCCAGAAAATTGTGGTGATGTGTGCGTCCACCAGCAGTAAGCCATCAGCTCTTCCTGGTCCTGAGAGGTGACTCTGGAATGACCTTCTTGGGTGTTTACACTGCTTACAAAAGAGAGACCAAAGGAGGAACTTTAGAAAGGTGGGGGCTGGGGTGGGAATAAAATATTTTTTGTTCCTAATTACAGAGACGGGTCTTATTTTCAAGGAGAGAACACCAACAAGTCAAATAGGTGCTATGGTTTGGACGAAAACAATCCCTATAGGTTCATGTGTTCAAATGCTTTTTCTTCTGTTGGTGTAACTGTCTTTGAAGGATTACGACTTTAGAGGTGTTTCACTAGGGTTGGGCTTTGAAGTTACAAAACCTAAGCCATTCCAATTGGCTCTTCTCTGTCTCGCAGCTGTTTCAACATGGGGTTACTGCTCCAACACCATGCGGCCTGAATGGTGCCTTACTCCCTGCCGTGATGGTCATGGACTCACCTTCTGTAACCAAAGGCCCCATAGCAAATGATTTCCTTTATAAGTTGCCTTGGTCACAGTATCTGCCTTAGTTCTGGCTATTACTGTTGTGATGAAACACCCTATGGCTGAAGCAACCTGGGGAAGAAAGGGTTTATTTACTTGGCTTATACCTCCTTATCCCTAATCATCACTGAAGAAAGTTAGGACAGGAACTCAAACAGGACAGGAACCTGGAGGCAAAAGCTGCTGCAGAATCCACAGAGGGGTGCTATTTACTGGTGTGTTCCCTATGGCTTGCTCATCTTGCTTTCTTATAGACTACAGGATCACTAACGCAAGAGAGGTACCACCCACGATGGGCTGGGCCCTCCTTCCTTCAATCGTTAATTCAGAAAATGCCCTACAGGCTTGCCTGCAGCCTGGTCCTATGGAGGCATTTCTTAGTTGAGGTTACCCCTCTCAAATGACAGTAGCTTATGTCAAGTTGACCTAAAACTATCTGGCACAATTGACCCCTTGTCAACTTGACACACGAACACATCATGGTTAAGCCACAACCTTTCCTTTCTCATTCATCCCCAGGATGACATGTTAATATCAATGCCACAATATAAAACATTTTATGAACGGAAAAAGTCTCCATCTTCACAAACTCAAATTCATTTTAAAATTCAATCCCTTTTTAAAATAAAGTCCAGTGTCTCTTGTAAAACCTAAAATCTCTTTAAACATTCAGTTTCTCAACTGTGAGTGAGCTCCTAAAAAATCAAAAATAACTTAAATACTTACTTCAAGAGGGAAGAACCAGGGCACAGTCACAATCAAAGCAAAGTAAGACAAAACTCTAACTGTGTGAATAATTCAGTATTCAATGTCTGGGATCCACTCATCATCTTCTAGGCTCCTCCAAAGGCTTGAATCACAGCCCTGGCTCCTTCCTCTGGCACACACAGACTGTCTTGTAGACCAGTCCCACCTACATCATGCTGCTGTCCTTGGTGATGCTGGCAGCTCCAAAATGCTGGGGTCTTCTGCTACAACCGGGTTGAACTTTCACCAACAGCTTCTCCGGAACTCTCNTCAGGGACTTGCGCAGCCACACCGTGCCAAGCCTCAGCTGCTCTCCATGACCCCTACACGCCTTCAAAACCAGTATCACCTGATTGACTCTGATAGTACCGAGTTCAGATGCAAGTGTGAGGTGCAACCTCGCCCACCTCTGGAACACAGCTTCGGTGTGCTGAGGAAACACCTCCCAGAAGATCTCACCGCAATTATGCTGGTCTCTCTATCTTTTTCTTTTTTTCTTTTTTATATTAAGAATTTTATAAATACAATCTTTTCTCATTTTAAACAGCTATCCCCACTCCTACTCCCTCCCCTCCTCCTGCTCCACTCTCCTCCCCTATCCTACCCCCCCATCTACTCCTCAGAAGGGGCAAGGCTTACCATGGGGAGCCAACAAAGTCTGACACCTCACTCCCAAGCAAGATCAAGCTCTTTCCACTAAATCCAGGCTGAGCAAGGCATCCCTCCAAAGAGAATGTGCCCCCAGATGCCAATTCAAGCACCAGGGACAAATCCAGATCCCACCGCCAGTGACCCCACAACTGCCCAAGTCGCACATTTAATGGTACATTTACACAATGAGTGCTAGTCAGCAGTAAAACAATGACATCTTGAAATTTGTGTGCAAATGGATGGAACTTGAAAAAAAATATTCTAAGTGAGGTAACCCAGACTCAGATAGACAAACATGGTATGAACTCGCTCATAAGTGGATGTTACACATAAAGTAAAGGATAACCAGCCTACAGTCCAAGATCCCAGAGAAGCTAGGGAACAAGGAGAACACTAAAAGAGACATACATGGATCTCCTTGGGAAGGGGAAACAGACAAGACCTCCTGAGAAAATTAGGAAGGGGGTAGAGGAGAGGGTAGAGGGGGAGGGGGAAGAGAGGGGGGAAGAGGAGGAGAGCATGAGGGAACAGGATGCTCAAGAAGGGGAAGGGACAATGAGGGATAGAAGGGAGGGAGATATCTTGATTGAGGGACTCATTAAAGGCCTGGTGAGGGGCATGACACTGGGGAAATTCCCAGGAGTCCACAAGGAGTAGAGAGGACACATGGACTGGCCTTCCCCTGTCATCAGATTGATGATGAATTGGAACCTTCAACCAGCATCTGATAGAGGCAGATGCAGAGATCTACAGTGAAGCGCTGGTCTCAATCACTGCTAATGTCTTAGCTCCAGCTGACCAGCATCAATTGTCCCAGTAGAGCAAGGGTTTTACTGTAGTAGTTCTGATATCTTATTAATCACAGCTGACTCTTCCTCCTCAGCTAACCAGAACCACAGATTCTCTATTCAAAATAGCAAAGGTTCTGACTCATAAGCCAGGCTTCAGCCCTCTGTTCTGCCTTCAACATTCTTATCTTCCAAGCTCCTACAGAACACCTCATTGAGCTCTCAACACTACACGGTTGTTTTCTAGTCCAGAGTTCCAAAGTCCTTCCTCAAAACATGGGCAGGTCTGTCACACTAATGCCAGACTAGGCTGTTACCAACTTGTCTTAGTCACCACCACTATTGCTGTGGTGTAACAGCATGACAAGAGCAACCCAGGGAGGACGGGGCTACTTGGCTTATACTTCCATAACACAGTCCATCACTGAAGGAAGTCAAGACAGGAATTCAAACAGGGCAGCAGCTAACATAGAGGCCATGGAGGAGTGTTGCTTGCTGCTCCTGGCTTCCTCGGCTTACGTTCTTACTGACCTCAGAACCACCAGACCAGGCTGAGCCCTCCCCCATCTATCGCTAATTCAGAAAATGCCCTACAGGCTTGCCGACAGACCAATCTTATGGAGATTATTTTCTTAACCAAGGTTCCCTCCTTAAAATGGCTTTAGCTTGTGTCAAGTTGACATGCAACAACTACCCAGCACTGCACCTCTTCACAACACTAAAAATGTAACCATGATAACAGGCAAACAGTTTATTCTTCAAGACGGTAGATGCAGGGAGACACACCTGTTCATCCAGTAACCAGATGGCAACTAGGCAAGGCTACAGGTGTTTTCCAGGGCTCAGAGCCACCACAGCTGTAGGAGGAGAGAGCAGCTTGTTGGTTTCTGCTGCCCAGAACTGAAGTAATCAGACAGAAACTGTACTATTTAAATCACCGATTGGCCCATTAGCTCTAGCTTCTTATTAGCTAATGCTTACATATTAATTTAACCCATCTCCATTAATCTGTGCATCACCACGAGGTCATGGCCTACCAGCAAGTTTCAGTATATCTGTCTCTGGTGGCTCCATGGCTTCTCCCTGACTCTGCCCTTCGTTCTCCCTGTGTTCAGTTTAGTTTTCCCCACCTACTTCTGTTCTACCCTGTTCTGCGCAGGCCCAAAGCAGTTCCTTTATTAACCAATGATATTCACAGCATACAGAGGGGNTTAACCCATCTCCATTAATCTGTGCATCACCACGAGGTCATGGCCTACCAGCAAGTTTCAGTATATCTGTCTCTGGTGGCTCCATGGCTTCTCCCTGACTCTGCCCTTCGTTCTCCCTGTGTTCAGTTTAGTTTTCCCCACCTACTTCTGTTCTACCCTGTTCTGCGCAGGCCCAAAGCAGTTCCTTTATTAACCAATGATATTCACAGCATACAGAGGGGAATCCCACATCACACAGCACAGTGAGAAAAGATCTGAAACTCAAGGTCAAATGAGCTAGAACTGAACCCAACCAGTGTGCACTCATTCCTGACCTTAGTCATACAACATCTAGATAAAAGTTCCCATGGCTACTGGTCAAGGTGTTTCTCTAGGGTCATCCCATTAAAATGCTCTGACCTTCTGACTCCAAGAAACTGAGCTAAGATTTGGAAGACAGGTGTTGGAGAAGGGTTGATTCAAGGAAAATATGACTCTCAGATCATCATAATGAGCTCCCTAAAGCCATCCCCTATTCATGTGTCCACTGGGGCCAAAGGGCTTCTTACATTAGCAACCCATGTCACACCCCTTCCCACTTTTCAGCCATCTTTTGAAGGGCTTTTATTTCATTCCATGTACAAGTCAAAGAATTATTAAGAACTAAAGCAACTGCTCTCTAATTTTTAAAAAACATTAATACTGAGTCACCTCAGCTTCCTTGGTGGTTTATCAATTAGTCTCTTGAACAAACATTTACAACTGCCTGCATTAATTCCCTATGGTTGCCCTGACAAACTGCCATGAACAGAGAGGTTATAACAACAAAAAAATCATTCACTTACAACTGTGAAAATCAGAAGTCTAAAATCAAGTCATCAGCAAATGTATTTTTATCACAGTGACAAAGATATCTGCCAAACAGTGCATGGTTGTGTAACAATGAATGGGGCCTGTTTGTTGGGTTTTATGTCCTGCCCAATTCCCCTCAGCTGTCTAGCCCCAAAGAAAATCACACAGAGATCTCTATAAGTTATAAAGCTGATTGGCC
>LOJH01047528.1:0-13197 GCA_001685095.1 Ellobius talpinus
CCACAGTGGAAGATGCACAGAGCAGGTAAGAACCCGCGCCACCTTCCACACCGGCAGCAGGCTCCGCAAGTGGAGCCTGCGGAACCGGGGGTCCCTTCTCTAGGAGCCCAAGAGTTGGGATGTCCTGTCCCAGGCACCCCTTCGTTTCCCCCGAGGAAGATCCCCTCGGAAATAGAGGACACCCCTCCCTCCAAAAAGACCTAGGCGTAACCCCCCAATCCTTCCTCTCTGTCCTCTGGGTTCCAGCTGGTCCTCGCTCGCCCTTTGGTGGCCGCGCCTGGCCCCGGGGCGCATCCGCTACGCTTCCCCGACGCCAGAATCTGTTCTGGTACTCTAGGGCTCGACACACCCAACTCGGCAACCAGACGCCGGGAGCTCTGTGGTTGAGCTAGGAAGTCTGAACTGTTTGCCTAGGCTCACCCCTCTTAAAACTCCTGCGGGAGCTCCACTGCTGAACCGAGGCGGGGATCGAGGGGTTAGCCCTTCTCCAGGCTCATCGGCGGCCCTCGCACCCTACTCCCCTCGCGTCCCATTCTGTGACTCAGACTTCACTGGGTCAGCGAAACCCAAAAGTGTTCTCAAAGAAATTTAGCGATCTCTGCCGAGGAGTACCATTTAGCAGATTGGGAAAGAGAGCCTCAGCCAGATGGGCGGTGCCTGGAAGCTGGATTCCCAGCTGCGCCCGTGCCTGGGGAAGCTAGAAAGTTCCCAAAGCTGGAGTCTGCTAGCGTCTAATCCTAGCTAATGAGACCCACCTGCTCCAGGCTGTCTGCCCTGCTTCTTTTACTGCTACCATTGCACACAAGGGAAACCTCTTCCCCACCCAGCACCCTGCCCAATGCCACACTCCCAACACACATTCCCAAAGAAACAGGAAGCCACCATTTTGGCTGTCTTGGAATCATATCCTGCTGTGGCGGCTGCTGCTGCTGCTGCTGCTGCTGCTGCTGCTGCTGCTGCTGTTGCTTGTGGTGGTGGTTGAGGCTTTTTTCTTTTTAAGATTGTCTTACTAGAATCAGTCATTGTCTTGGGAGTAAGGTGCGGCTAGAGACACTGGGCTTGTCTTACAACAGACCGAGGAGTAGATCCGCCACCTCCCTGTGTCCAGGATTCAGTGTTGCTGGGGGTAATTAATGTGGGTCACAGAATTGGGGGCCATGAGCAGGAGTGTCACTTTATGGGTGTGAAGAGCACTGGAACAGGGTCCCCAGGGTCTGGTTGCCCACTGTTGTCTGGGGAATGTTGCCCTCTGTGGTGCTGGCATGGTCTGGACAGAGATAGGCTGGCTTTCCCTGCCCTCCTAACAAAACTGCTTTGTAACAATGGAGAGAGCCAGCCCAGCTTCCCCACATTTTCCTGCAGGAGGCCAGAGCAGGCCCTCCTTCCCTGGGAGTCTGGAAGATGGGGGCAGTCCGAACAAATTTAGAGGTAGGTTTGGTCCCAGGAAGCCTTTGCGGCGGGCACCTTTAGCTATCCTGTAATTTGTTTCTGTAGACCAGATTCTTTTTTCAGTACAGCAACCTCACATTGACTGACTGGTGGATGCCATGCCTGCCCCCTTCTCCAGGACTCCCTGGGGCTGGATCTCAAAGCCACCACCTGCTTATGTGACCCTGAGCAGGTTCCTCAGTTTATCTCTCTGACAAGTCAGAATCTATCTCTGATTTGTCACTAGACCAGAACAGGGGCCATCCTACACAACCAATGAATACTAACTCATGTTTCTCAGGAACTTATAATGAATTACTTACCACTAGGATATGCTCTTCCCGTCAGTTTAGTTAGTATCCACAGCAACCTGATGATGGACAATCGAGGAGTACTGACCTGTTCAGGGGCCAAGATAGGCCAAGATGGGCCATTCAGTTTCAGACAAACCCCCCCGCCCTTTTTTTTTTAAATCCGGGCCTAACTTGTTGGGGATGTTTGCCTCTTGACTTTGTTGAGTGATTTTTTTCTGTTAGCTTCCTAGAACTCTCAATGGTTCCGTGAAAAGGTGGATAGTTCTTCCTTTCCCCCAAAAGGAAGCCTCCAGAGGCAAAGAGATGTGAACGAGATCACACAGTTGTATGTGGAAGGGCTTGGACCAGACCCCAGGCCTCTCCCTACTCTGTCTCCCACGATCTTCCTGGGAAGTGCCCTGTTGTGGATCACTGGACAAGCTTAACAGCATCCTAATTAGAAACTAGCAGGCTTAGCTTGGACTCTTCAGCAGGCACCTAGGAATGGATGTTAAATTAAGATGCATTGCGAGGTGAAATTGGAAGATAATTGCTCTTGCAACATATGGTCCTGAGTGTTCCGGGGGCAGTGGAGGGAACAGCAGGTGAAACAGACTTGGGGACAGGAGTCAGACTGTCAAAAGATGCTCCAAGAAGCTCTCTGAGTTTGAAGAGCTAGGGAAATTAACTCTTTGGTCCAGTCCCTTTCCTCTACAGGTGGAGAAACTGAGGCAGGGGAAAGGGGAAGCTTGGCCAAGGTGACACTTCTAGTTAGTGGCTTAGCCAGGAAGGGAGGTTAAGGCTCCTGGCTCCCTGTCCAGGGCTCCTTCCCAGACTTCATCTAGCCTGACTCCTGCATGGCTGTGAGGCCATGTGAGGCTGATTCATGCAGCAGGCATGAATGTGTGAGTGACAGATATTTAATTAAAATAGAGAGAGAAAGTAGCAGCTAGTACCAGCAGCGAGTGATTTGTATCATCAGGCGCTATTGAAATGTTCTTTCTTCCTGTGCCCATCTCTTAGTGAGCATTCTGCCTAAAGGGGTACTCTGCATTCATGCCATCCCCAGGTGTGGCAAATTACCAGGAGTCATGGTTTCAGTGACTTGGCTAGGGCACATTACCTGTAGGGAAAGAGAAGGCCCCTGGGGAGCCAGAGGGTGCAACAGCCAGGCCCATGCTTGGTTCCACATCAGGAAGTCAAGCTCAGCCCAGAGGAGCAATCCCAGCACTGGCTTCCCCTGTACCTCTCAACCTCAGCAACTGGGTCTGCTCATGCCCCTAGTCTCCACACACATTGTCACCTCTGCTGACTTCTCTGTCTCAATGTTTTCTTCTGTTGTGGTCCCAGTCCCTTAGCACGTCCTCCAAGGCTGCTCAAGATGGCAAACTCCATCTTGGAGGCAGGTGCTTCTTCAGCCAGAGCGAGCCAGGCTGTGCTCCATCAGCTAGGGCGGCAGAGGAGGGAGCATGAGCATGCGTTCTCGCATGCAGGCTTGCAGTCTTCATCCTCCTTGGTCTCCTTTGCTGCTCAGGGGCCCTGGGACTCCCTCCTAGGCCCTTCTTCTCCCCGTCCATGGCTTCCATTACATCCCACCATGTCCACCTGTAACAGGCCTGCCTCCAGGACCCAGAGCCCATTGGATATCTCTACTAGGTGTGTGTGGCCACCTTGGCTGTTGCAACTTGGCTCTTCTAGGTGCTCGGAGTTAAATTTCAGCATGATCTGGGAACTTTTCTCTCTTCCACATCGTCTGTTCCTCACACACATCCTCCCTCTCGGTTCTGTTTCATCATTGGAATCTGATTCCTTGTTGTGCCGGCCTGGCCTAGGCTCCATCACTACTGCCTGGAGTAGCGTGAGAGCCTCCTTACTAGACCCTCCTGTCCATCCCCGTTCCCATCCATTTCAGTGTGTTTAAAGCCCTGCTGTCCAGCTCCTCAGGCCCTTGAAAAACAGCCATGGAAACCCTAAGCCTCATCTCTTGTCCCCTTCCAAAAGTGCTGGCTTCCTTCCTGTCCCCTGGACACACTGATGGGTCCCAGCTTCTTTTCTACATCTTTTCTGTCCCCTTAGTGAGACCAGAGGGATTGGTTGGTATGTCTGACTCTCAATTAGGACCCCATCAGGATAGGAGGACAGTAAATATTATATCGCATGAAACTGGAGTAGAGAAAATTGAGTGGAACCAGATTGGAACCAGATAGTCACACTCTAGCCAGTAGGCTGCAGTCAGAACCAGACCACACCTCACCTGACAAGCTGCTCCTAGTTTCTCTGCCTTGATTTCCATGGATTTTCCCCTCTCACTGATACTGGGGCTCCTGGAGCACCACTGAAGGGGAAATACTCTGTGGGGAAAGGAGAGGCAGAGGCTGGGCTTGGAAGTAGAAGATCCAGGTTCTCTCCAGGGCTGCTCCGCATCCACTGAGTGACCTCACTCCAGCTAACACCAGTGAGGAGCAAGATAAAGTGTCTTTGGTGGCAGCATCTCCTGGTCTCCGAGGAGCCATGCAGAAGCGTCATGGCTCCCATACTGCTGCAGGAGCGAAAGATGCTGAGTGCCTGTCATTCCTTGGGCTCCTGTTCAGAAGGTATTTTCTTGCAGGATCACTCCTCAGACCCTACCATAACCTTTTTCAAGGAACAGGCACCCACAGATCAATAGCTTGATTGGATGAGGGATGGGTTGGGAGTGGGGGCAATGCAGCCAGGGTGACAGTCATTTTTCACAGTTTGTCTGTTCCTCGGTCATGTCTCATGGAGCCCATGTGAAATGTCACCTGTTAGGATGAGAAATGGAAGTCCCCACCCCTGAAGAATAAATCATGCCAATATCTGACACCTGATGTTGTGAGCTGGCAGCTGTCTCAAGCAGTATACCAGATAGGGCTGGACTCATGCTAGAAAGATAAAGGGGGCAGGAAGGCTGTCCCACCCCACAGCAACAGTTACTCCTGTGTGAGCAGTTCCTCTCATGCAAATGCCGACAAGGTCTTCTGCCTTCACAGTACCCCCAAGGGGAGATAAAGGGGGAAGCTATTTACTGTCCCCATTTTACAGGTGGTAAAACTGAGACTCAGGTCTACAGCTCCTAAGCAGCCAAGCCAGGGTTTGGACCCAACTCAGCTGTTACCTAACAGTGACCAGTGTCATTTTGTTAAACTCCAATATATATAAATTAGTAAATATATATATATATATTTACTATTTTAATAAATAATTTTCTAAAATAGGGATCATCTGGACTTGATAACTCTGGTAGTTCTGACACCTGGCCAGGCCTGTGGGTTGATGTGGATGACCTTGGGGTGGTTGGAGTTAGTAAGATTTGGTGAGGTTTTTGATAGTGGTGCCTTCTTTCTCTCTTGCCTTCAACCTCCTCCTTCATCCCACCACAGTATCCTATACTAGTGAGCAGATTACCTGATAGACACTTTTGGGCATCACAGGGTCTGTGCAGTCTTGAATGTACCATCCTGTCCTCCGAATGATAGGGCCCTGACATTTGTGGATCACGATACTGATTTTGGCTTCAGACATACTGGCACTGAGGTGTCCATTGGACAGGGTCACAGAGTGGTCTGAATCAGAGGTTAGCTGCCAGTACTGAGCCCCAGGCCTGCGGCTGGTGAATAGAGATACTCTATTTTATCTCAAAGTCTTCTTGTGAAAAAGAATGTCAACTAGCTCGCTCAAATGACCATAGATGCTCCTTCATTTACAGCAGAGTTACAGTTCCATAAAGTCATCCTAAGTCATAAACACCTGATCAGAAGTGCATGCCACACACCTAACCTCCCAACCATGCCTGCTCAACTGTGTTCAGAACCCTGCCTTTGCCTGTAGCTGGGTTGAATCATCCCCAACAAAAGCAATTTATACTCACAGCCTGGGTGTCTAGTGTGGCTCACTGGATACTGCATTGGAAGTGAGACACAGAGTTTGTTTTTCAAACCATCATAAAGTACAGTTGTCAGGTTGAACTTTACTCAAATAATAATATTTGGAAGTGTGCGTACGTGTGTGTGTGCGCGCACGTGTGTGTGCACACGCACGTGTGTGCACATCAGAAGACAACCTCAGGTGCCATTTCTCAGGTGCCATCTACCTTGTCTCTTACGTCAGAATCTCTCACTGGCTTAGAGCTTGACAAGTAGACGATGCTGACTGACCAATGAATCCTGCAGCTCCACCTGCCTCTCCTTCCTCGGAGCTTCAATTCCAAGCTCACACGGGCGACATCTGGCTTTTTTATGTGGATTCTAGGTGTCGACCTTGAGTCTTCATGCTTGCATGGGAAGCACTGTGTTAGCCGGGCTGTCTCCCCCTGTCCCCTCTTTTTTGGAGACAGCCCTTCAATAACTGACCTTGGACTCCCGGTCCTTCTGCCTCTCAGGTTCTGCGATGACAGGCGTTGCCTGCTGTGCCCTGTGATGTTTGGATAAATGGAGTTGAGTAAGATGTAGTGTGGCCTTTGTTGTTGCTGCCGTTAGTTTTTGAGACAGGGTCTCTCTGTGTAACCTTGTGATCCTGGAACTCTCTCTACAGACCAGGTTGGCCTTTAACTAGCAGGGATCTGTCTGCCTTTGTGCATTGGTACTAAAGGTGTGCCCCGCCTTACCTGCCTGGGTAAATCAGATTGTGAAGTCACTTTTACTTACTTCTATTTTACTTTATTTTTTCAAGATGAGGTTTCTTGAAACCTTGAATCCATCTCTGTGGATGGATGCAGTACTCTTGGGCTCAAATGATCTTCCTGTCTCAAGTTTTTAAGTAGATGGGGTTCTTCTTGGGATGGATCACCACACCTGACATTTATTTTTTAACATGACTGTGAGAAGATTAAAAGTATGGATCTGGGCATGGTGTCACACCCCTGTAATCTCAGACTCAGGAGACTGAGGTAGGAGAATCATGTATTTGAGGCCAGCCTAGGCTACTTAGTAAGACTTTCACATGTATCACATACATGTATCATATATATCTATCATATGGAGCGATAGATGTGGCCCTTTATTAGAGCTGCTGGTGGTAGCTGTTAAAACACATAAGTGGCTCAGATGCTGGGGGGGGGCTTTGTTTGCTGAGAGAACCCCAGTCCTCTGCTACATCTCCTCCTGGGTCAGGAGCCGGACTGCCATGTGGAGCTGCCATCATGCCTAGACCTCAGCAAGGATAGACAGAAGAAGAAACCTGTCTGGGGGGAGTGGGGATTTAAGCCCACTTGAATATATGTTTCAGTTCCGAAGTGAAGGTGTCAGCATGAAGTTCCATGCCTGAGAAGTTCATTTTGCTGAAGTGTAGATTGAGGCGTGAGGACTACGCAGGGAGGCCTGGAAAGCAGGCCCTGCTAGTTGCTCAGGAGAGACACAGGACTCGGACCTCAGAAACTGTGCCATTGGTCTGTTTCTTGTCTTAACGTATCCTACGTCATTCTTCAAAACTTCCCAGGGGTTCACCTTCTCCTGGAGGCTCCCAATCTTGGCAGTTATCCCTGGCTAACTCCTGATGTGCATGTACTCCGCACACATCTTTTATCCACCAGTCTGCAGGCCTCAGCATCCTTGAGGGACATAGGCATTTTCTGCTATCTATGTTGTTACATCTATTTCCTTTCTTCCATGATATTTGGGGCTCCTCACTGGACACTCTGGAAACATGCGAACACTCTCAGTCAAAGCTCACAACAGTCAAATGTCCTTGGTGTGTCATTCTTGGAGGGACGAAATGATGACTGTTCAGCCGTAACATCCCAAGGGGCTACAACTCTCTCTGTTGTTCCAACTCCCCAACGGACTCTCTGCTGGAGCTGGTGAAAACCTCTCGTTGGTAGTGCTGGTCTCTTGCTTAGGGTGCTGATGAATACCAGCTCTGTGAGGATCCCCAGGGCCTGGCTGTCCAGTTCATCTTTTTCTCATAGTGGCAGGACACACAGAGATCATTCACTAAGTAGTGTTGGGTGAATGGATGGAAAGATCTTGGCACATCATTCAAGGCACACAGGAGTCCGTTCAGCTGGTTCTTGTTAGCTGGACTGTGGAGGAAGCTCTGTACCCCCACTCACAGAATGAACTGTTAATATTAGGTCAAGGATTTTCTGGTTTTCAGATAGGGTCTCAGGTAGCCCAGGCTGGCCTTGAACTTACTATGTTGCTGAGGATGACCTTGAACTTTTGATCTCCCTGCCTCTACCTCTCCAGTGCTAGAATTACAGGCTCACATCATGCTGGGCAGGGAGCAAACTTGGGGCTTCTTGTACGCTAGGCAAGTGCTTTACTAAGGCGGCTACATCCCTAGCCCTGCTAAAGGATTTCGAGGATGTGGCAGAGGAGATGAAAGACTGAGACAGGTCACAGAGCTGGGAACACTCCTCCATTCTCTCTTCGCCAGGCTATGTCAAGAGAGTCTGAGTTTAATTGTGTGGGTTTTTTCTCCTTTTCTCTGTTTTTCCCCCTCTAGATTCACCCAAACCACCAGTTGCTCCCAAACCGAAGGTTACCACCAGTCCTTCTACGCCAGCAGCCAAGTTTCCACCGTCACCCAGGCCTGACAGTTTTCCCAGTCCTAACTTCATGTCCAGGGGCCCCAAACCTCCCATCGCTCCTAAGCCCAGGCTGGCTGGCCCCGGTGAGTGTGGCACTGGTGTGTACCTGAACAACAGCCTCAGCAAATGCAGCAATGGGAGGCTGCCCTGTGAGGACCGGGACCTGTGTGATGGGCACCACTCCACCCTGAACTGCTCTGAGTTGGAAACTGATGAGGAATACATCATGGTCCCCAGGGCCCCACAGAGAGAGGATGCTCCCATGGATGGGGCTGCTGGGGAGCAGGGGATCGAGGAGGAAGCCCAAGAGCATGGTACAGAGCAGATGGGGACTGAGGGGGACCTGGCAGTCCCAGACGAAGAGGCACCAAGCAGAGACAACGAGGAAGACATGGGCCACACTCCGGGAGGTGAAGAAGACTGTGATCATGATCCAGAGACTCCAACAGCCTCAGATGAAGGGGGGCTAAGCAGAGATTGTGAGGGAGGTGGTGAAGACAGTGGACAGGGCCCAGGAATGGAGGAGCAGCCCATGAGTGATGAGGAGGAGGAGGCAGAAGAGCACGTGTACAGCCTTGATGATAGGGCCCCCAGGGATGAAGAGGAGTTTGGCCACAGAGAAATTGTTCTCACACATGTCTGCTCTGAGTCCTCTGAAGTTCCTTGTTGGGAGCCAGAGCCCCCTGAGACTCCTGGGGAAGTAGAAGAGGAGGATAGTAACGATGGATGTAACAACACAGAACCTGGGGAGCCCCACCAGCACAGTGAACAGGACACAGAGGATGCCAGTGTGCTATCCCCTGAAAATGGGGAGGTGCCCCCAGATATCCAGGAGCAAGAGGTGGCAACTGACAGCCCTGAGGTCTTTGAGGAGGACTGTGAAGATGCTGCAGGAGGTGGGGGCCAGGCAGAGCAGGAGGAACCACCCGCTTGCGATGAGGAAGCCTACAATAGAGAAACTGCAGCAACTGCCATGCAGGTAGGGGAGGACTCCGGAGAGGGTGGAGAGCCTTTGCAGGAGGACCCTGCTGAGGAGAACTGCCAGATCATCCCCTTTGAGAGCACCAGCATGGAGGAGGATTTCGCATCCACACTCACAGAAAGTCCCTATGAACTCTTCCCAACTGAGAGTACCTCCTTCTGCAATGATACCTGCTCCCTTTCGGAGTCAGCCAAGGGGCAGGAGCCAGTGTGTGGAGAGGGGGCTCCTGGTACTGACCCTTCACTTAACAAGCACGACTCCCTGCAGGATGGATCTGGAGATGCACCCCCTGTCCCCAATGTGGTGGTTGTGCCAGAGGATAAGGATGCCGCGGACGATGCACTCAGCAGTCCCTACGTGATGGGAGCTGGCTTGCTGAGCCTCGGAGAGGGAACACAGTCAGACACTCTGGCTACATCAGGCTCTCGAAGTGGGTACAGTACCTGGGAGGAAGGGGACTCTGAGGGTGGCCTGGTCCCAGTGGACAGGAAGAATATTGCCACAAGGGCCCGGCCCCACTCTGGGAAGGTGGCTGGTCATGTTCCAGAAACTGTTCTAGAAGAAATAGGACCAGAAGCCTGTTCATCAGCTGTGGGTACCAGAGACGCCAGTGAGGCGGCGAGAAAGATAAGTGTGTTGCCAGAGGGAAAGCCCCCTGAGTCTGGCCGGGCCTTGCCAGCCAAGCCCAGGGCATTCACTCTTTACCCAAGGTCCTTCTCTGTGGAAGGCAGGGAGAGTCCCCTGTCTTTGTTCCGGGAGCCAGAGGGGGCTGGGCTGGATGGCCACCGTGTGAAGAAGAAAGAAGATAGCCTCTCTCTGCCAGGCGCCATTGGCTCCTCTGGCAGCTTCTCACAGCGCAGCCACCTGCCATCCAGTGGCACCTCCACGCCATCCTCTGTGGTTGACATCCCGCCCCCTTTCGACCTGGCCTGCATCACGAAGAAACCCATCACTAAGAGCTCCCCTTCACTCCTGATAGATGGCGACACCCTGGACAAGGCCTCCAAGAAGAAGAAATCCTCCTTCAAGCGCCTCCTGGAGCTGACCTTCAGGAAGAAGTCGGAGAATAAGCTGCATATGGACATGAACCTGTCGTCTTCCAGGTCCTCCTCTGAGTCCAGCTACCACGGCCCGGCCAGGGTCCTGGAACTTGACCGCAGGAGCCTCAGTAACTCACCCCAGCTCAAGGGTCGCACTGGGAAGCTCCGCGCCTCTGACTCCCCTGCCTCCCTCATCTTCTACAGGGACAGCAAGAGGAAAGGGGTCCCCTTGAGTAGGACGGTGTCCAGGGTGGAGTCCTTCGAAGACCGCTCCCGACCACCCTTTCTGCCCCTGCCGCTCACCAAGCCACGGTCCATTTCGTTCCCCAATGCCGACACTTCGGACTACGAGAATATTCCTGCCATGAACTCGGACTATGAGAACATCCACATCCCGCCTCGCAGGCCAGCGCGGGCCGGCACGTTCACAAAGCTGTTTGAGGAACAGAGCAGAGCCCTGTCTACGGCAAATGAAAATGATGGTTACGTGGACATGAGCAGCTTCAACGCCTTTGAGAGCAAGCAACAGAGTTCAGAGCAGGAAGCAGAAAGGTACGTGAAGGGCAGGTCCTTTCTCAGACTGTGGGCCTGTCTGAGGCAGCTAAGGTGCGGGGTGGGATGGACTTGTTTTGGTAGCCTCTGCCTCTTCTTAGCTGTGACTCTACCTCTCCGAACCACTGTCACTTCACATGTGAACGGGGGTCTCGTGTTTCTCACACTAGGATGTTAGACTACAATATAAAACTGCTGATCATTAAGAGGACAGTTCTCATGTCTAAGGGAGATTGCTTTCACACACACAACACACACACACACACACACACACACAGAGCAACCAAGAAAGAAGGTTCTGGAAGCTTGCCAAACTAAATATCTTTCATCATCAGGAAAATACCCTAATTGATTGATACCTTCTTATTGTGTACACATAGAACTAGAAAAGATAATTTATTTAAACTGTCCAAAGAGCTCACAGTGCCTTGAGCTCAATTTCTGAATAGAAGTATTGAAGAGCTACATCTAAGCTGAGAGGGAAAAAAAAGAAAAAAACTGGATTGCTTTGAAAGTGGGAGCAGAACACTGTGGATATCAGACAATAGTGGGGTTTTCTGCCTCCCTTCCCTCCAGCTAAAAGCCCCCACAATCCCCCACAGCTTCCCTGGACTGGCTGCAGCTTCCTTTGCCCGGTGTGCTTGTACCATTCATTGATAGTCCCCAGTAGTACAGTTTAATAGAGGAGCCCCAGGGTTCTTTCTTGTGTGGGGACTGAACCAGCCTGCCTGCCTGGTGACTGTTGCCCAGAACATCTGCGGAGCTTCAAGGGAACTAGAGAGAGACATGGCTGCTGCTGGCCTGGAGTAGACTGCAAAGGTTTCCCAACTTCCTGCTCAGGAGTACTCCATGTGGTTCCCACATGGGTTCCATGGCCTCCCAGTTCTTCCTGTGACATGGAGGTTTGTTTACAAAAATGGCAGTAGACACCAGCCCTGGAGAGGGATTGCATTTAATGTGAAAGGAAAGAGGGGTAGAGACTGAACCTAGCTGGTTTATTTCATTAATAATGTCACACGGCCCCAGCTAGGTCCAGCCTATTTCCACCTCTTAGCACTGGTGAAAACAAGACAGTTTGGAACACAGAACCTTCAGGTGTAACATGCGCTTGCCCAGCTAGCTGGTTCTTGACTTTTTCTAACCGTTGGGAACTCACGACTTCCCAGCATTCCCTTGAACTGTGAATAGTAGGAAGTTCTGTTTTGCTTTGTCTCTTTGTGTAACCCTGGCTGTCCTGGAACTCACTATGTAGATCAGAATGGCCTCGAACTTGAGATCTGCCTGCCTCTGCCTCCTGGATGCTGGGATGAAAGGCGTGAGCTACCACTGCCTGTTTGTCCCTCATTTCCCATCATCGACCTGTTCACACCACCTCTTCGCTTTGCTTGAGGCAGATAAGCTGGCTGGTTTCATCTCTGAGATGACAGCCTTTCAAAGATTAAGATCCATTTCTGTGCAGCCACAGATTTATCATTGAAGGAAGGTTTCCCACACTACCGAGTCCTGCTATGGAAAGCCGGGAGTCCGAGAGGAAAAGGGACTTGCCTGAGATCTCACAAGTTTGGGGGGAATTTGTGCCAGGACTTCTTGACTCTTGACTTAAGAATTTGTAGTGAGTTATGCTAAGGGAGGCAGACTCCACAGGTAGCGCCTTCCCCTTTAGTGTGTACAGATGATGCCTCATGGGGTTGAGCGGTACACAGGTGCTTGGCCTTTGTCTGTACTTTCTCCTCCCCCAGATATAAAAGGTCCACAGATGGAATAAAATACCCGAGAAAATGCTAATGGTGCCGGGTCTTGACTCCTCTGTGTGCCAGGTGGTGTGCTGGCTGCTTTCCTTGTTGGCTTACACCTGAGGCTGCAGCCAGGGCCTGGCCGGAAGGATAGTGAACTATCTTATTCAAAGTGCAGCAGCATCCCAGCCCTCTGATGCTCCTGTTCCTCCAAGGGCCTGTCTGGTGACTCTCAATGCCTGTCAGTCAGAAAGCTTAGTTCTCTTCACTTCCTGTTGGGAGACAGATGAAAAAAGAAAAGAAAATCCCTGCTCCAGGCACAGCAGGCCTGGGCAAGTGAAAGGCCCAGGATGGTGTGGGGCTTCCCCTGCATGGGCATTGTGAGTGAGGCAGAGGGCATATGGAACACAGGGGCAACGGGGTGCCTGGGGTTGGAGAGCGGATGAGGCGGGTGGAGGAGAGGCACTGCCTCCTGCCTCTTGCCTTGTCTAGAGTAAGGGTCAGAAACTGAGATCTAAAAGCTCTAAAAACCGGGAGCTCTGAGAGGAGACGGGACAGCGCCTCTGGAGAAGCAGCCTGACCAAGGTCCTGGAAAGAGCTTAGGAAATGGCTGTATCTGTCC
>LOJH01047529.1:0-11566 GCA_001685095.1 Ellobius talpinus
ATCCTCACCCCTACACTCAGCACATGCTCACCCCTACACTCAGCACATGCTCACACCTACACTCAGCACATGCTCACACCTACACTCAGCACATACTCACACCTACACTCAGCACATCCTCACCCCTACACTCAGCACATGCTCACCCCTACATTCAGCACATGCTCACCGCTACACTTAGGAGTCAGCCTTGCCAACAAATCCTGGACCAATCACACAAATTGACTTGAACATAGATACTGACCCATCTTTGTTTTAAGAAACACAACAACCGTCTACCTTTAGTCTTTATTGTTACCTTGCTTCAAATGCCTTCTTCTTTAAAGGTGTTAAATGAAAGAATAAATGTTTCCCATTATGAACTATATTTCTAAAGACCAGATCACATTTCACCAGAGTTTGGAAGGGCAAAACACAGTGATGTACTTTACAAAAGTCTATGTGACATTATAAGAAAGATGTGTTTAGGACTGGCACACAAACCTTAGTGGGAACCAACAGCTCTCTAATCGGACCCACCCAACAAGAGAGAGAATCATGCTTGACAGTGAAAATCTTGCTAACTACTCAGTGCAAGTGAAATCATGGTTATCAGAGAATTTATAACCACTCATCTACTAAACCAGGATAACCACTAATAATCTATAAACATTTCTCCTTACCCACAGACAGGTGGAGTCTTCATTCCTCACCACGGAAACTTCTCTTTGCAACAAACCAAGACAATCACAGAAAACCATAACCAATCAAAATGCAGAGTTGTGGAGCCCAGTGAATACCCCTACAAAACACTCCCACACCTAAGGCTCAAGGAACTATGCAAAAGACAGGTCAAAAAGTTTGTAAGAACCAAAGAATGAGGGACTTCGCTGTGAGATGGTATCTCCTAGTAACAGCAGAAGCTACATCAGGAAAATCTCAACAACACCACCACCCATACCTGAACTGAACAATGATGATAGGAATGAACGTACAAATAAACAGAGCAAAGCCTATAAGGCCAGAATCCTACACAGAGAACCATAAGCAACTGAGGAAGGGTGAAAATGGGAGAGATAACCTTCCCTGGGGAAGAGAACGCTACCTAGTTGTCCCATGAAAAATGATCAGCCGTGAAAACATGAATCTAAGTACCATTATATGCACTGAACAGGTTATATTTAGGAATATATATGTATTTACATGTATATAAATATGCAGTCCATAGCAATCAGTGACAAAGGGAAACCACAGATCTGAAGAAGAGTGGGGAAGGTATACGGCAGGGTTTGAAGGGAGACACGGAAGAGGAAATGTAATATAATCTTAAAAGTAAAAATATCAAAATATACCATTTAAAATTTAAAAACAAAGAAAGAAAAGGCATGTTTATAGAACATTTTGTAATGTCAATGAAGCTTTACGATAATTATGACTCGAATTACAGACAAAGCAGGTCAGAAGCATCATCTTCCCTTTGGAACCAAGGAAACTGGACTGACTGTATCTGTAAGGTCGTACAAAATAAGTACCTAACCAAGCATCAGGCCCTAATTACTAGAAAAGCTGTACATTGTGTTGTACTACATATATGTTAAACTTTTATATCTAATACACACATACACACTCATGCTTTTAATCTTAAATTGTTTCGGCATTAAGTGATTGCCAGCAATAAAGAAGACTACAGAAAAAGTCATTGAATATCTTAAATCCAATGATGTACGTGAGGTGTCATGCTTCATGTTCATTAAGGCTTGATGGCTGAAGGAAGGAATGGCCTTACTCTTTGAGTTTACACACCAGTACTCTCTATACATGCACAGACTACGAGGGACACTCGTTGTGTCTCCTAACCAAATTAGCACAAGGGCAACTAAAATCTGACTTTATCACTGCTGCATTAATGAAGCAGAAGAAAGCTTTGCTGGAACTGCACTGGTCATGTGTGAGAATCAAGAGGCCAATCTCAGAAAGCAAAGTTAGGAAAACAGCGCTCACTCCTTAGCACCACCGGCCATGTGCTGCCACCATGGTATCCTTACGTGCTATGTAGCACCTATCCTGGGGAGCTGGACATTTTTTGTTCAGGAGGACAACAGCCACAGTTACCCCTGCAGAAGGCTGGGAAATAAGTCTCTTCTTTCACATTTTCGTCAGCCTTCACCCTGCATTACATCATCCTTCTGGACTCTGGTCACCTAGGACTGTTGCTCACCCGGGCCTCTATTCTTCAGTCTCTCAGACTTGAATTTTATCAATCTACATTAGGAAAACCAGACAACAGGGCCCTTGACTATTTTCCGCAGAGTCAAAATTTGTGGACCATCACTACTTTTTAATCTTCTCTCCCTCTTTCTTGGTAAATAACTTGGCCATAGTTTTCCCATGGTCAACTCCACAGCTCTGCCTACCTGCCTGGATCTCATTCCCTCATCTTCATCTTCATCTATGGTTTTAACATTCCCTTTTAATCTATTTTTATCTACTTTTTAAATAAAGTCTTTGCATAGTCTATCCTTTTTCCTTCTTAAATGGTCTTAAGTTTATTTCATTTAATTTCTATGAATGTTTGGCCTGCATGCATTATGTGCACCACATGACAGACTGTTAGATGCCCTTCAACATTGGTAACTGCTGATTATGAGAAAGCCTGTGGGTGCTGGGAAGCAAACCCAAGACCTTTGAAAGAACAAGTGCTCTTGACCGCTGAGCCATCTCTCCAGTTCCCTAGTCTCACATTTGTTCAATGTTTAATTTCATCGTAATTACTGTGGAGTTATTTTCCAACCAGTCTCATTCCAATCAAATTTCTATGACCTACCTGCTCCCTGTATTTTCTTTTCTCCTAGTCACCTGTCATCCCACTGATACACTGTTTCTTCACCCAATGCTGGGGAACCTTATAGCCAAGACAGGCTGCATAACTAATACATACAAAGATGATTCTTTGGCTTGAGGCTCTGACCCCTCCCATCTTAGGGCTTCACTATTTTGGTTTCCACACAGCTACCTTCTATTTTATTGTATATTCATTGGTTGTTTTAATTCTGGATTCTTGTTTTTCTTTCTCAATATGAATACAACTCAAGAGACATTACTTGGCACAGACACACAAACACATACATACAAACACAAAGACTACCAACACACTAAATAATATTTTAAAGAATGCTTCATTGGCAGTTTTTTGAAGGTTGCAACTGTATGTTTTTGAGATGCCACTATGAAAGTTAATCTAGGTTTTTTCCAAATCCTATATGTGTTCAATTTTGTAGAGGAAATTTTTCAAATATTTTCTATTGCTGTTTTAATGAATCTTGCTTGGGTTCTTTAAGAACTGTCTAATTTAGAGAAGTATAGAGCAAAGAAAATAATGGTTAATCAGACATATGGTTCACTGAGCATGACAATCAAATCACAGGTTTTGTGGTTTCTGGTCTACTTTGACTTGCAAGTTCCAATAGTCTCTCTCATCATCACAGATGATGAAACCAAACCATTGAAACACTTAAAAGAATAAACAACATTGTATTAAATTATAAACACTAGAAGGTAATATAATTTCTTCTTAAAATCTTGAACTATGCTCCCTTTCCTATTTTATAGTCAGTTAATGTTTATCACATGGTTAACATACATTTAATGAACCTACCTTTAAAAACTGGTAATTCTTAAAATTTGGCAGATATCATTTTAGTGCTTTTAAGTTTAAATTAAAAATATCAAATTCCCTGTCCACTGTCAAAATCTCAAACCCATGTTTCTTCTTTCTTCTGAAAAATATATAGTGTCTTCTGGTTCCCATTTCAATCCCAAATTCCAAGGTCTTTTCTTACCACACTCATGAGCATCATGGCTGTAACCACTTCTTCCAAGTGTTTGAATCATCTGAGCCATCAAAAACTGCATAGTAAGTGAATATTTGTAGGCTCTAGTAGAGATTTCTGGAGGTAGTTCTGAATGGTAAGGCATTCATTTTTAAAGGAGAACTCTAGATAATCTGTACACACTCAGATGATATTATAATATGATCTACCTGGAAATCCCTGTTCACGTTGCATTTGTAGAAACAGTGTCTGTTTCAGAATCCAGAAGCATCCAGCTCCATTACCTTAAAAATACACTCCAGCTAGTACTCTAATCAGCATTCACATTACACCAAATACAATTCATTACGTGTTTCTCTCTTAAAGGAAATAAGTCACAAATCAAATTTATAAAAATCTGAGTCCAGTCTGGTTACAGAACTATTAAAAGAGAGCGTGTGATTTGTACAGTTTAAATGGTCCCAAAATCAAATTATGGGAACAACACATCTGATTTTCTATTAATGTTCAATCAATGTAATGATATTAAACATCTTTTCAAACTTGTGTTTTTTAAGAGATCAATTAATCCATACTTTTTGAATAACACAACTGAAGGCATTAATGAGACATACTTGAGTTCTTGTCCCTCTTTTACAGTCTCAGGCTCTTACCACATAGACAAGCTCGGAAAACGTGAACCTATGTCACATTAACATATTTCATGTAGACAAAGGAAGTTCTAGAAACTTACACAAGGACTCTTTATCAAGGCAATCTCAGGTTAAACATGACAGAAATCATTAGATGGGAAATGCCGCTATAATTCAAGGGCAATTTCAAGGATGTGTCCAACATTATTAATCCCACATTTTGTTTTTCATGCATTATATAGCAATGAAGTATCTTTATGATGCATAAATGTCATGTTGCAAAATAATGGCACTATGTTTAGTAACTGCAAGACAGTGTTATTAAAAGGCGCTTGATTTGTGAAGCAGACGCAAACTCAGATGGAAACATTCCATTTTACAATTTTCACAATTGAAGAACAGCCTGCTCGACTGATTGGTAAAAGATGGAAAAACCAGCAAATCCCATGTGAGTCTTGATCAGCCATTCTTTCTCATTTAGGCAGAAACCCTGATAACTACTTGCTGTTACAGCACATTCTTCTTCAAAATGGCACTACTTTTCAGGGCGGATATATATTCCGGGGGATGAAATTATGCATTTCCATTAAAATTTGTCATTTTCAGCCACTATTTTGCTCTTTGCAGTGTCTGGGTAGCTCTCAGTTAAAGACCCAGAGACATGTTTAACTACACAGGGGGAGAGAGGTCCCCCTTTTCTTTAGATGTTTCTAGAGCAGTCCTTCGAAGTGTGGTCCCTGACAGGTCACATCAACAGTCACTGGAAACATGTTGGAAATAGGAACTTCTGAGTCCTTTCCTATCCTGTCCAGTAAGACACTGGGAATGGACCTGAAGTCTACATTTAGCAAGACTTTCAGGTATTCTTGTGGCCAGTTCAAGTTTGGAAGGTAATGATGTAGAAACCTGGGGAACAGGAGCCATTAGATTGCCAAACAGAGAGCTGTGGGGTGCTTTAAGAAACACTTCTCATAAGGAACTGAATTTTTAAACTCTCACGATCTCTAGCATACAGAATCCTTGCATATATGTTTGTTAGTGTACAAATAATATGTTGAAATGGCTAATCACTGGAGAAAATATAGATTGATTTTAAAAACATGTGGTAGAGTAAGCAAGAAATTGAGGATGTAATAAGAAAAGCAATGTAGGAAATAGGAAATCATGGCAGGTACCACTAACTGAATTCTTACAGTTTACCTTACCAGGCATGCAACCAGGCATTTCACGATTTTTCCCTTTTGGTGGAATTTCTCATAAATATTTACTACAACTAAGGAATCAAATAAACATTCAGTGTAACAGGCAGAATAATGGCTTCAAAGGAAATGGCAATGGATTAATCTGAGGCCTTGGGAAGGATGCTGCATGAGGGGAATTCAGACCACTAATAGGCTGAATTTAAAAGAAGACTTCAAATCCCTGAATTGTCCACAGTGTAGGGCGGCACAATGTCACAGCGAATGTCTTTTTATTCTGATAGACTGGAAATAGTGACACCATGTCCCTGTAATTCCAGCACTGGGAAGGCAGAGGCAAGAAGATGAAGAGTTCAAGGCCAGCCTCAGCTTCATTGATGTGGGATTCCCCTCTGCATGCTCTGAACACATTTTATGACTATTGGTTAATAAAGAAGCTGCTTTGGCCTATGGCAGGGCAGAATAGAGTTAGGTGGGGAAAACTAAACTGAATTCAGGAAGAAAGAAGGCAGAGTCAGGAAGGTGCCATGTAGCTGCTGAAGGAGACGGATACCTGAATCTTACCAATAGGCCACAGCCTTATGGTGATACATTGATTAATAAAAATGGGTTAATTTAAGATGTAAGAGTTCTTTAATAAGATGCCTGAGCTAACAGACCAAGCAGTGTTGTAATTAATATACCTCTGCATGATTATTCAGGTCTGGGCTGCCAGGAACAAATGAGTTTTCATGCTGAAAACTAGGCCAACTGGGCTGCAGAAGACCATGTCTCAATAAAAGTTGAGGGTAGAGAGAAATCAGTGGTGTAGAACTACAGAAAAGTTTAGGAACACATCTACCTCCTGCTACTGATATTGTCATAGACACTAAAGGAGGGGAAGTAATCAGTAGTCAATTCTTGCTGCAAATGTGAGAAAACACACTCATTCTTAATATTGCCAAAAGAAACACACTCGTGCCAACACCTTGACTTTGAACTACTGACCTGCACATGGATCAGGACATTTAGCTACTAAAATTGCAGAAAGAAATTAATACAGTACAGAACATAGCTAAAGTCACAATATTACTGAGGGAACCCAGTCATAATTAGAACTCAGATGCATGAGACTGTCTCCTGACACGGGGTCATGTTGTTTTTCCGGCTACTATTTGTGGTCATCTGGTGTCATACAGATCTTACAGCACTTTGATCCTTGTCAAGGCACTCTGGTCACAGCTCTCAATCTCTCCTTGGAATAACACGCCTTTGTCCGTGTGGGACCCAAACACAGCAGTCCTTGCCCAAAATCAAACTTGCGCAGGTATGTTTCCTTGGTTAACATGGTACTTCAAAGCTATTATCTGTTTTCCTGGCTCTTCCAGCTCTATATTTCCTTACAATTGGCCTAGATCTCATGCAAACATACTAACAAGAAGCTGAAAAGTCTTTGTTTTTAGCCACTTTTATTACAATTACATGGTGAAGTTTTTGTCAGAATATCAGCTCCCTGACCACATAGGATTGCACAAAAAGAGTCAGTGGCTTTTAAAGTTCATTATGAAGTGAAAGAGAAAACAAACATATATCCTGCTGTTAGAAAGATGAGAGATAAGTAGAGAATTCTTTAGAGAAGATATTGCGGGCCACCAATAGGAAGCTGAAGAAAATGAAACGCTTATTTGAATTTACCAAGTTCACTAATCAACTATTCAAAAGGAAAATTAATAGATCTCAGAAACTTAAAAAAAATAGTTAACGAATACAAAGAAAACTTACATTAGTCACAGAAAAACCAAGAATGTACCAGCAACACAGGTAAGTCAGTTCTACAAATGGTGTTGCTTAGTTTATGATGGTAATCTAGACATTTCTCAGGGAAATTATGCTGCGCATTGTAAACATAAACCACCAAGTTTGGTGAAAAATTCACAAATACACCTTTAAGGAAAGAATGTGGAAAATGCTAGCATAGGTAAACATTAGTCTATTCTAATTTTTAAATTTTTAGGTTTATTTATTTTCTGTGTATAAATGTTTGGCATGCATGTATTTCTGTGTATCATATGCATGCTTAGTGCCCATGGAGATCAGCTGAGGCCATCCGGTCCCCTGGAACTGGAATTACAGACGTGGGCGACCATGGAAGTGCAGCTCCGGCAACACTAACAAATTAGGGTGTGAACAACAAATGTGGTTCTTCTTTTGAAAACATTTCTATTTCAAATATTATTTATATTTTACCTCCAGGATCCAAACGCAAAGACACATAATTTCCCAAAATCTTTCACAACTGTGGGAATTTATAGCTGCTATTTTCTCTATCTGGTCCCGAAATTCTTCCTCCTTTCAAAACTCAAAATGTACTGCCCATTAAGGGTACATTTGCATTATGCATTTTCCTCCACTGTGTTTCCTCCAACAAAGACATATTCACTTTGACTCTGAATTGTAATGTAAATATTTACAGACGTACCTGCATATATACAAGATAGAAAAATAGGGCAATGTAAAAAGCTGTGGTTAATTTATATTTATAACTCTACCTCAAATTTCAAACTTTTAAAATAGTCTCCAACATCCTTTTTTTTAAGAAAATAAAATATGCCCTCCTGGGAAAGAATAACCATGTACAATAAGATGATTAATTCTTCAGTGACCAACAAATCTACTAGCCTTGTATCTCTAGTTTAAAAAAAAACTTGTTTGCTCTGTATGAAATGATAAAACTTTAATTATGTAAAAATGAAAGAAGTTAATGCAAGTAAAAAATTTGTACAGAATAAGGACTTGGTTTTAATCTGCTTCATGTGGCTATAACAAAATAACAGAAGCAGGGTTTTTTATATGGCGTACATTTATTTCCCTCAATTCTGGCAGAACAGAAGTTCAAGATCACAGGAATGGATGGTTTGGGCTTGGACAAGTGCTGTATTCTGCTTCTTAGATGGCACTGTGGCTACAGCCTCGAAAATGGTGACTAGTGTCTTTCTGTAGTGGACATAAAAAGGAAATTTAGTTTCTTTTTATAATAAATGGGAGGTGGGTGAAATACCATCTTGCCAAGACCTTGAGTTTTAGAAAAGAAACATTCCAACCCTAACAATAAGGATTTCGTGTTACAGATCATTGGTAAACTGTCATTGCTACCTAATTATACTACAAACACTACTTAAACGCATTTTACAACTTTAAAATATTAAATTTAATTGTAGTATCAATATACTGGAAAAAGAGAAAGCAGTAACTATTTTGTTATGGCAGCCAAGAGTTTGCCATCACTTTATTTCTAACCCCACCCTGGTTTGCACACTCTTCGTTCTAACTACCTATTGCTGGTTACCTGGAAGCCTTTCCTCAAGACAGTTTGGTCTCCACTTTTCTAGGTGCAGTCACTTTTCACGCAAATGTCTCAATGGAGTGTATTCAGAAAGAGAAATGCTACCTGGGGACTACTCTTCTCTTACTGTATGAATTAGCAAGCTGGTCTACTGAGGAATCTTCCTGTGTTCCACATTATAGCTTCTTGCTTCTCTGTAATTGGTGAATGATAAAAAATGGCTACCAGCATTTTGCATATTTAAATTTATTAAATTAGTTTATCACATTCAATTGAAGGGCAAAGATAAAGTTTATTACATTTTATTTTCATTTAAATATAGTATATTTGAAATAACATGAAATATAGAACAAAAAATTATTTAAGAGTTAGCTACTTACTAATAGTATTGTTGTACCTTCCCCATGATATATATCCTGTCTAGCCACAGGTTCCTGGCCACTTTAGTAGTGCCAGGTACGGACCCATCTCCTGAAATGGGCTTTAGAGCCAATCAGAAACCAGTTGGTTATTCTCATAACATTCATGCCACTATTGCACCAATGCCCATGTACATATCTTGTCAGGGCAGTTGTAGCTTTCAGCGTTCACAGCTGGATGAAATTGATGCTTACTTTTCTCTTCCTGCAGGGTGCATGGCACCTTCCAGCACCACCAGAGAGATGAAGCCTCTAAGCTGATTTCTCCATGTTCTCTGACTCAGGTACACACAGACGAGATACAAACCAGATACTTGTTCATCTACTGTTAAAACTGAAAATAAACATAGTTCCTACAATATGTTGATAATATACATATTAAATATTTTAGACTAAACTCAATTATATTTTATTAAATAATACAGATGCAGAAAGAATCATTTTATAAACATAAGTAAATATAGTGGACTGACCTATTGAAAAGAAATAGTAAATCTGGAAGGACATAGTCCTCATCATACAAAGCCCATATTATTGTGAGTTAGAGTACACCTTTGTGATAGCAATACAAAGAGAATATATATTTGTGTGTGTAAACAATTATAGTACGGAACAAAAAAACACATTATATCACACATAAAGAGGAATATTGTTGCACTGGTGACTTCATTCTGTGTGAGAATCCTTCCATTAGTGATATCCTATTTCCTTTTACAATTTAACTACATGATCAGTGTCGGTGCATATTTCAGATGTACACAATGCAAAAACAAAAACAAAAAACAAAAAACTCTGGCGTGGTCATGAAAATTCTTGAGCAACTTTTATTCAAATCCAAAGTGTTTTATAAAATAGCATGATAGCACCAGCTTTCGTTTTCTCTTCAAAAGTAAGAAACTTAACTTGTAAAACCAGATGGAACCAAAAAGCATGAGGCTCTTAATGACAAATCACCATTTACATAGAGCAGTTGAAAGTGCATGCAAGGCACCTAAGTCCCAGGATAAAACACCAAGAAAAGATGTAAGATCTGAAGAAGGTTGGGGTGGGAAGGCAGAAGACTGTTTTTATTCTAAAATACCCTGAGGCATATGTGGAAAACAACACATAATTAGAATAAATTTCTGAGACCCAATATCCTGATACCATTAAGCTTCATTCAAAAAAAAAAGAAACAGCAACCATTTTACCGCCTGCTCTTTCTCCAAAATTGATTAGGGAACAAACAATGGAGGAAGAAATAGAAATAAAAGTTAAGTGAAACCTAAAATCTTCCAGTTGGCCCCCTTCCACATAGGCTGCACCTGGAGGCTCAGGCTCTGCCCTAAGTAAAACAGTGAAATAAGAATGTGTCTGGAATTGGTGGCCAGAACATGGTTTTGGTTTCTTGCTTTGTTTTTGTTTTGATTTAAGCCAGTCTTCTAGACGAGGCTGTGCACTGTTCTAAGGTAAAAGTTAGCGAGCATTTCATAAGGGACCATATGGAAGGCATTCCAGAAAAGAAGCGCAACTGGAGTTGATGCTTCCACAGGGCAGATTAACTGATTAGCACCTCAATACTGTATGGAGGTGAGAATGCTGCCAAGTCTGGAGCAGGATTTCCTTGATGCATCTTTAGCACTCTTAAGAGCCATTTATAGCCCCCCCTTAGGGAACCTAATGTCTTTGTGACCATACAGTTGATCCTTTGTAATGTATGAATAAAACCCTTTCCAACTAAAGGGGTTAAGAACACTGTCAGGAAACCCTAAAGCAGAGTCTCCCCTGCTTTGCTACAAACCTCCTAACTAATGTATTTCCCAGTGTATTTGAGAAGTGCCTTGATTTATGAATAATTTTTTTTCTTTTGGTGTTTTGAGACAAGATTTCTCTGTGTAACTTTAGAGCCTGTCCTAGAACTTGCACTGTGTAGTGGCATTTCAATTATATTTTAACAAATAAAGACTGACTGAAGATCTGAGAGTAAAACAGTCATACTGGTCAGTCTTATAGACCAGATTATGGTAACACACACCTTTAATCACAGTAGCCATACTAGTTGCCATAGAAACCAGGTAGTGCATGCCTTTAATCATGGTAGTGCATGCCTTTAATCCCAGTCCTAGAGAGGATTATAAAATGGGAGGGAACAGCTCTCAACACACAGTCTCGTTCTCAGATTCCTGGAGGCAGGATCACCATTTTC
>LOJH01047530.1:0-12904 GCA_001685095.1 Ellobius talpinus
ATGTGGGTCTCTGTCTCTATCTCCATCCATCGCCAGCTGACGGTTCTATGGTGAGTTCCAAGACCTAAACCTGTCTGGGAAAATGCATTCCCAGTTTCATTCTTGCAATTTGCAGACAGAGATCCCCCATCCCACTGAGAACAATGTCATCACATCCATGTTTGTTAATGTGACCCACATGTCAATGATTCATGGGCCATCTGATCGTCCTCAGAGTCAACCATAGCAGTGATGCTGTGAAGATGCATTGGCCATCCTGCCTGCATCAGACACTAGCATAGAACACTGGAGACTGCTGTTGTCCATTCATTACAGAACTGTGGACACACCCGAGGTATCAGCTCTGTATTTTTGGGACAATTTCCCCCAAAATATTTCCCATGATCATGAGGCCCAAATGTTCTTAACCTATAATAATGAGTAGTTCATGACCTAGTTTCCTAACCAGTGGCAATAGGATTCCAATTTGGTTCATATATTACAATTTGACCTCATGTATTGATTGTAATAAACAAAGAAGCTCTCAAGTATTGCAGCCCAGGGATCTCACATTTCAACTACTCCACAGCCTCTGGATATAATGATGTTGGCAATGGAATCCACAGAGGAAATCAGTTAGTGCACAACTTCCTCATCAGCTTCTGCTATCTTTTAATTTCTCAGGCATTGGTGGATGGACCTACAGTGCCACCTGCTGGTTTGGAGACTCAGCTAATACAAGTTTATATCTGAGTTCACACACAGTGCCCAAACTATGACTCTCACAACTGTCTTCAGTGTCCTAAGGTGATGTTGAGTAGATGCTTCAAGGATGAAAGGTGAGCTGTGCATAGCCATTTTCCACATCTCCCTGAAACCCAGTCTTTTTTTTAGGTGCTATGGCAGTCTGTAGCAGTCACCACTGATGATGAAGCTGATGGACAGCTCAACTGATAGAGGGAGTCTACGAGCAACTCCACCAGACCAAAATCCAAACACACTATACAACAAAGGTGACCAGCAGGTATCCAATGGCCTGTAAGAGTTGGTGCTGTATCAGTATAGGTTCACGTTCTTCTTAGACTTGAGACTGTAGGACAGGTTTCTGAGACCATGAAGGAAGTAAATATGGGACCAGGGAATAATGTATGATCTCAGAACCTACCTCAATTAGAAAGTGCATTGATTGGCTTAATGATTTTTGTGAAAAGCACTTTAGTAAAACCAACTTACAGGAATTACACTTATGTGGCTGTGCATTTTTATACTCATCTTACATTCTAAGACACTGGATTTCTGCTGGACCAAAGAGCCAGACTTAACTATACACCAGAGGTTAAGTAACATTTAGGAGCATGAAAGTGTTTTTGTTTAGCTACACTTTATTTATTTAGCCCTTATTTGCCAAATTCGTATTAATTTTATTGAAAGTTACCCTGACAAAGGGCCCATTTTTTAATAATCCAGAGGTATTTTTGTCGTAAAGTATATTCCCAGCTTTCAGTTTTTATTATTTTATTTAGGAGCAAACTTGTCAATGGAGATGGTTATTGGTGAAGAGACTGTGATGGTATGATGTACATGAGGGCTTGTTCAATCACCATCATATTATTTACGTTTATAATATGAAAAAGTTGAAAAGCTATAATACTGTGAGGAGGAAGCAGAAAATGAACACTCAGATGATTATTTATGAGCAAGTCTCCAGTCCAATCTTCTCTGTCATCTCTGTCCCAGAACTGCTTCCTGCTACTCCTGGGCTTCTGACACATTCAGGATGTGGCTACAACACTGTGTCTCACACAGTGATAGACTGCAGAATCTGCTGTTGCTGAGCTCTATGTAGGCTGTACTAGAGGATCTGCAGTCAGTGTGGTCTGTCCCTGGAACTTCTAAGCATATTTAGTTTAACCATCTTCAGGATCAATTCATCCAATCCACTCCAGGCCTTGTGCACCCAGGTAGTAAAGTAGTCAGTGAAAGTATCGCCAGAAGTCTTACAGGACAACTCACTGGGGCTTCAGGTTTTCCCAACTCAGGCCCAGACTGCTGCAGCTGGGCCTGGAAGAGGACATTTGTGGAGAAAAGGCATTTTAGGTGTCATTGTCACTTCAGTCCCTGTTCCTTCTGAAGGTTTGGAACTGGAATGCCCCTTACCTCTAGTTGCTGACATGAGGAAGAGAACAATCCAGCTCCATCCCATGGTGAGGACCTGTGTGTTCACTGACTGTAGAGAGGACAATGATTATATGTTAGTCTGGGGTGTGGACATCCCTGTATTTACCATAATATATTCAGGTAATTTGCATATGCATGAGCAGTGAACTTCTTAGATAAGGACCTACTCTAGCTGGAGAAGTTGGAGGCAGCACACTTGGGTCAAATCACAGGATGCTGAGCTCTAATTTTATTCCTGTCTGAAGAAATACATCCCATTCACCTTCCCTCAGCTCTGTGCAGATGCTTTGGGTTAACATCAGGACCTAAGCTCACAACAGATTTCTGGCCTGAGGCAGTTGTTCTACTTTCTAACATGGTTATCAGACTGATTTGCAGAAGGAGGTTGTGATGATGGTGGTGGTTACTGGAAATTTCAAAGTCTGCTAAGTTTTGAGAATTCACCACTTCCTTTCAGATACTTACAATTAATATTGACATTCCAGAAGATTGCAAACAAAAAAACTTACTGAAATTATCTAAAGGGAACACTTCTCAGAAACGTTCATAGATTGTTGTTTATTCAACACTATCTTCAATAACTTACAGAAATAAACTTCATGTCTATCATTAGATGATTGTATCAAGAAGATATGGATATACATGCAACAGAAGAGGATTATCTCATGTGAAAGAAAAAGGAAATTATACCACTTTTAGGAAAATTGTTGCAAACTGGAAATAACTGTATTAATTAAGATCATCTCTGAAACACAGACATTATTTGAGACTTTAATTTTTAGAAATTGAATAGGTACACAGAACTATCTATACAAATATATAACAATGTATAAATGAAACTGTGTAGCAGAATAGAGCAGAAAACAGGAGTGTCAAGAAAAATAAGGGTAGAAATTTTGGGGGAAATAAGCATAGTGTACAATAAAAAAGGTATAAAAAATTTAAACATATATAAAATTATTATTTTCATATTTCAAAATAATTTTACATATTCTTTGAAATTTCCAATCACATATTAAATATATTGTGATTCTGTCTATCCTCAACTATGTCCTTCTGACTTCCCTTGGGGTCTTCTAATAAGTCTTTCCTAACTTCTTGACCTCTTTCTTTCATAATAACAGAGTGAGTTCTATCAGTGCTAGCTATAGACAAACAGGTTGTCATTCACTAGTGCATAAGGAACCTTTAATAACCTTCCTAAACAAAGTGATTATATTTTTCTCATCAGTTATCAAATTCCAATAGACCCAAAGCTTGGTGGGGCCCCAACAGTCCCTCCTCATCATGTTGTTGTTATTTTAGATATTACTTCAATTTTTAATTCTTCTCTCATATATTACATCCTGACTACAGTTCTGCCTCATTGTCAGTGAAATGCAAGTTATTGATTCACACACCACCTATATACATGCCCATCTCTGCATCCTCAATTGCTGTTGTTATTATTAATTCCAGGAATGTATTAAAGAGTACTGGTGAGAAGACACATCTTGCAAGACTCCTACAATTGTCTTAAACTGATCACTTAGTTCTCCACAGGCTTTGACTGATGCAAAGTTATCTTTATAGGCATTTTCTTGTGTTCTTGTGATTTTTCTCTGGGTACCCATAGAACCTCATTGTTTCCCAAAGTCCTGTCCTTCAAATGCTATCAAATACCTTCCTGAAGTCAATGTAACAGACATACAAGTCTTTTCCAAATTCCTCATATTTTTTCTTCCAGGTGCCTCTAAGTGAAGATATGATCATTTGTGCTATGAATCCACACTGGGCCTCTGCTAGGATTTCCTCTGCTCTGGCCTTGTTCCTTTTCAGCACAATGGAGGAGAAGACCTTACTGAAAGATGTTCACTAACTGAACTATCTTACTGATGATCATCACTACTTGCTGAAAGTCCAAATGAGCTGCAGACCATGGTAGATAGAGTGGTGGAAGTAACCAAAAACCTTTATATGAAAGTAAACATCAAGGACTGAGATACAATACATGGGAAAGTTGCATGAGGATTTTAGCATTGTAATAAATAATCAGAACTTCAAAAAACAGACAATTATTTCTATCTGGGAGGAAACCTCAGTTCAAAGGAGGGAACTATTTCAGATGTAAAGAGATGGATTGCCATAGTGAGGGCTGCCTTCCAGACACTAGAAAAGGTTTGGTCAGCAAGAAACATAATGACAACAGCAAAATCACAAATATATGAGACACTTGTCTTGAGCTGCTTTCTTTACAACTCTGAAACTTGGGCAATTAAATGCTCCTCAGAACAGAGGCTGAATGTGTTGGAGATAGCACGTCTCAGGAGGATTCTAAGAATCAAATGAAGAGATTGACTACACAATGATGACATTAAGAAACATCTCCACCTACAGAAGGAAATAAACTACAGGATACAGCAATGGTACTTGAGATATTTTGGCCATGTTATGAGAAATGACTGATGGCAGATACCCCAAGATGACACTGCTTAGAGGAGTATATGGGACAAAGTGAAGAGGAAGGCTCAATAATGTTGGATAGAAAGCATAAAGAAGACTGTGGAACCTTGGGTGTTCCACACCCAAGCATCTAGCACTGCCCAGGATAGGAACAACTGGAGAATTGCGGTAAGCATGCTGTCCATGCTTATTTGAGCATTGCTGGGGCATAAATAATGATGACAATTCCCCTTCCCCCCCAGCCTCTTCCCCATACTTCCCCCTCTTCCCCAGATGCAACCCTCTTTGCTTCCCCTGAGAAAAGAGCAGGCATCCCAGGGCTATTTAACAAATGGTGCACAGTAAGCTACAATAGGACCAAGCACATACCATTACATAAAGTCTTGATTAGACAACTCAGTAGGAAGAAAGGCATCCTGCAAGTAGACAAAAGAGACAGAGAAAGGACCTACTCCCAGTTAGTAATTCCACAAGCACTCCAAGCTCCTCAACAATAACACATATGCAGATGACCTAAGTTAGGTTCCTAGAGGCACCCTGAATTCTGCCAGCCATATTTGTCCCAGTCAGTTGATTAATGGGCCCAATATCTCATGGTGTTCATGACTCCTCTGGTGTAGTGGCAGCAATGATGGGCATGGCAGCAAAGGAGTGTAAAGTGTTAGTGCTTGCCCAAACCCAGGTGGCTTCATTTGGATTTCAATTCCTAGAGCTGGAATTCTAATCCAAGTTCTGGCCTAGGCTGTTGCTTAAAAAGCCCCAGTGATATAGTCAAAAGACTCAATATTGGTCTGATGATGATCCATACATCAATTGTTACTGATCTAAATTTAAGGGCTAAAGTATCTTTTTGCATTCTAACTTAGCACTTTCAAATGCCAGAGATTCAATGAGTACTCCTCTGGCTTCTAGATATGCTACCCCTATCTATACAGCGTTAATCTTAATAACCAATAAAGATTAACTAAAAGGCTCTCTTGGGCCTTATAAAACCTTAGTATGTGATTAAATTATTTTCTGAGTTCTTGAATCTTGTCCCAAGCATTCAAGACTGCTGTATGGCATAGGGACAAGATGTATTCATATTATATATCTTGCCTATCTGGATCAGAATAAGGGCCCTCACCAAGAATCTGATCTTGGGAGACCTCAAAACCTCTGACTCTACCTTGATGTTAAAGGGCCTTAGTTTCTTTCCTCAAAAACACTTCAACTGAAGCTGTGGACCATGGTCTAGTACAGCTGAGACTAGCTGAAGCTAATCATGTGGAGTGACCTTATTTCCTGAAGCCCATGTCTTTACCAACTCCCTCACATATGGTGAAAACATGCCATAAGATACTATTGCTTGCTTAATATAGTTTAGATCTTTCATATGTATAGGTTCCCATTCACATTCTATAAACTGTTGTGGGAACTCCTTCAGACAATAGCCTTTAAGATATCAGCCATTTGGGGCATGTTCTCATGTACTATAAGTGCAGATGAAAAACATGTGCAGCTCCCATTTTTCTGGATTTGGTTCCAGTTCTCAGCACATGCAGAGGTCTGTGGATGACTACCCTTACTGTGAGTTTACCCCCAAATAAGTAAACATTTGTTATACTCCATTCTGAGCCATTGTGTAACTTTTTGATACTACTACAATTTTAGTCCCTTTTGGGTATTGTGTATTTGGTGACTTTTTATAGGTAGTAACAGCATAAGTAGCTGAAACTCTTGGTAAGTTATCTCTGACTCTGAAAGGTGCTGGAGATGCTAAATCTTTACTTGTCTTTTGCCTGTACCTTCTCTCCTTGCTTGCTAGTTCTGACAAGTTCCTAAATTGATTCAAATCTTTTTATCACTGTCTTTTGTAAGGTCTGAATTTATTGACCTGTGAATATTTCTAATGATTTCATCAAATCCAATAATTCCTAGTTCTCATTCTGCACATGTGATTTCAAGTTTTTTTCACGTTTTTTTAATTTTTCCATTAATGATATCTTCTCATCCTTACAGATTATTTGGATGGCATGTAGATTGACGTCCAGGTGGTATGTTCTATCTGCTAGCTTATCATAACTTTTTAACAATTTGATTGTCAATTTCAATAGTATGAATCCTTTCAGATAATCTCTCAGTACCATTTGGTATGGTTTCATAACCCATTGACATGCAATAAATTTTGCCTCTCAGTTTATGGTTACCATTTTCAGCTGTATGAATACTTTCTGCCAACTTCTCATTACTAGTCTGTAAAGACTGTATCATTTCTAAAGGCCTCTAATTCTTGACTCTATTATCAAACCATTTCTTTAAAGTTATAATATGAATTATCAAACTCATAGCAGCTATGACTAAGAGTATATACACCCCAGTTAGGTCATATACCTCTCCAAGAATTCCATCAATAATAGAAATGAAAAGGTTATTAAATTCCTAGGTGGGGAATAATAATAATAATAATATCAGATATTATCGTAGGAGAGATTGCAAAAAAATTATACTTAGCAGATGACTTAGCTCTGTTAAAATCCTGGCTTAGTTGATACTTTTAAGGTTTTATAACAATATGAGCCAGTAAAAAAAAACCCTGCTGATTTTTGAAGCAGTACTTAAAACCAAACTGAACAGAATTTAGTTAAAGAGACGCAGGCCAGGGAAGATGTACAGCAGTTGCCCATGGCTTGCAGGAGTCAGGAGAAACTGTGGTATCCACATAGATAGCTGCACATGCACAAGGCTGGGGACAAACTGCCAAACTGCAGGAGCCACAGGAAGCTGTAGATGAGGGCTGCAGGAAGCTGTGTGCTGCCACACACTAACACTAGTGCACTCAGCTCCCATCTGCCCTGGCTTTGCATCCTCTCCTGCCACTCCCATCCTTACTGCCACTATACTCTGGTTTCTCTAATATTTCCTTCCTCCCCTCCATATGACTTCATGAACTCCACTTAATGTTTCAATGTATGACTGTGCACCTGCTCTCATAAGATGCTGGATAAACTCTCTCTGGAATCTTCACAATGATTCTGCTGGATTCCAGTCCCAGAAAACTCTCCAGGCGGGACAAACTAACTGTAGGTCAAACGTTTCCTGACTGCTTTGGTATCTAATCCCTTCATTTTAGGCCTTGCATAGTTACAGAAGATAGTGAATTCAGGAAACCAAATACAATGGAAAATTCATGCAATCTACAAAGTTAACCCTAGCAAAGATTTTTAGTAATGGGAGACATAGAGCCTGAATTGGCCATGTTGTAATATTTTTAAAATATGTTATACTTTGTTTATTGGTGAAATCAAGCCAAAAATTAAGCAAGTTGCATATAAGAATATTAAAGGACAACTTATGAAATTTAATTCTCATTTCTACCAAGTAGAACTAAGCAACCAAAATAATACTGCTAAGCTTCACTGATTAATTTGTTGAGGTCTTCTGCTGGTAATTATAGCTGCTGTGAGTTCATGTGTACAATGGTCATGTCAGGTCCTGGAGACAGAATTTCAAGGCTGTCAATTCCATATTTTGGATCTTAATGCTTTCCAGTCTTTTTACGAGAGTCATTGAGTTATGGGTGGGAAGTAGACACAGATAACTCATCTGTTGATAAATAATTCAGTCATTCATTCTTAGCACTTTGACCAGATGTGAATGTCTGCATTTTTCATTACATGTTACATACAGAAGTTTCTGTGATCAAGGCAGAGACAAGAACTAATCTATTGGGTGTAAACATAAATATGTATGAGACACTTTGATAATAAGACTATGAGCAATAATATTATTATAAGGTCTACTAGGGCCTATGTCATCCCAAGCCATGGGCTTTTGAATATGTTTATTAAGGATGAAGACTTCCCTGTGAATCAGGCAATGAATACAATTAGAAATACATCTCACTAGTTTTCATACAATTTTCTTTATAATTTTTGATAACAATACTGTATCAACAGATCCATAAAACCACACAAAAATCTGAACACAAATTCATTCAGTCAACACAGAAAATCTCAAATGTAAAACTAGGAACCTAGGAAATCTTCCTTATTTCCTGAAATTTTGATATGAAAATAACATTATAATTTACATTTCTCTTATTTCATAGTCTACTTTCAAGTTCTTGCTTTCTTATGTCATGCACATGCATTCTATATCCTATACATTTATATGTTTACTTATATTTCAGGATCCTCATTTTAATATGATTTTCTTACAACTTAAATTGTGTTTCTCGTACACCACCATTCAATGTCTCCATTTTGCAAATGATTTCATGTTTGAAATTCTGTCTCCTGTGTTTTCCCGATCTCCTTTAATTTTATCTATATTTTAGTATATCCTTGACCTTAATTCTTCAAACCCTATTGGCCAATTTTAAGTCTCTTGGTTTATATAAATTAAACACACAAACTAAATATTCACATCTTGTAATCACATATAAGTGAGAACATGTGACATTTTTATTTATGGTCTAGGATGACCTCATTCAGCATATTTTTCCAGTTCCATCCACTTATATATAGATTTTTTGTTGATATTTTGCTACTGCTTATTATTACAATGTTTATACAACCAACATTTCATTATATATTTCTCCTATGTTGGAAATATAGGTTGGTTCCATCTTCCAGCCCCTGTGAATAGAACACCAATAAACATGGACATGTAACTGACTCTTTAATAAGATATAGAGTCATTGAGCACATGCTTGGGGGGGATATGGCTGGGACACAGCATAGATTTATTGATTAATTTTTGTGAAAATCTACAAACTGATTTCCCATGTAACTACACTAATTTATTCTTATATCAACCTGTAAACAATCTTTCCCCAGCTCATGCATTTGCTGAACTTTGTTTTCTTATTTATAATCATTCTCAGGTAAAAAGAGAAGAAGAAATTTGATTCAATCTACATTTCACTGTGAGTTGAGGACTTTAGTTGTAGGGCATAGAGAAGCCAACATTGAACTGAACAGGAAATTCTCCCTGCTTGGTAAGTTTTCTAGTGCAGAAATGTGTTACACAGCCTGAAGGGAGAGAAAAGGCATCAATAATCTTACACAGTAACAGACCTCATGGTCTACAATATCAGACTTCAGCTAAGATGTATCCACTAGTGCCTAGTTGTTATATAATAATGAACTACTTTCTACTTGGATTTGTGGTCAGATTCATAGGGAAATATTCATCCTTGGTAAACATGTTAAAAATTACCCATGATTGGATGTGACATACTACTTACCTAGTAGATTCTATTTGTATCACTAATGGCCATATTGTCAAACTGTCTTAAAAAATATCTATGTCTATGCCCACTAAGTTGATGCTGCTCTCAGCCTTGATCCCAGAATTTCTTCTGTGCTGTGTTTCATGATTAATGCAGACATTCATGACTACTCAAAGTGCTGGAAATGAATGTTTGAGTACACAATCTCAGATGAGTCATTTAACCTCCCAGCTAAAGCACAATGACCATCACAAAGAGGCACTGGAAAGAATGTAAGATCCAGAATATAGGGCAGAAAACCACGGAATGTTATTGTTACTACTTGACTTGACCATTGCATGTATGAGCTAACAGTCACTATAGTTCTAGCACAAGACATGAACAAATCCAGCCAAACACAAAGACAGACTGAGAGCCTGTGAAATTGCTGAGCATGTAAAGATGTCTACTGGCAGTCTTGACAATACTATTTTGATTGCTTGCAGCCACATTGTAGAATACAAAAATTTAATTTCTTAAATTGCCCCAAGGTAAATGCATCCTTCTTGGTGCATGTGTGCGCTGCTCTCACTATTAAATAAAAGGGAAAAATATTTTAAAATATTGCAACATGATGGAGAGGGACTCATGAAGGCCCACACAAACATGGAGGTCTGTTTACTTTTCAAGACTGATGAGGAAATTATAATAACTTTTCTTTGTACGGGTTCTGTAGGTTCTCTATACACTTGTGAATGATCCACCTCTATGTGTGCATATAGCACTGATTGGACTCACTGTATTAATGAAGAAAAGAGTTCAGGAATTTGGGGAAGAGATTAATTGGAGGGTCCCAAGTGGAGCCAGAGGGACATATTTGTGGTAGATTTGATCATAATATATATCATACATCAATAAACAATTAAAGAATAAGCAAAGTCATCTTGAAAACTGAAACTATTTTAATATATGTTTAGAATTTTGACTCAAATTGATACTGTAAACTGTGTAAATTTCCTGAGAATCTCTACTCTTTTGTTTCTTGACCCACCTGTTTTTCCACTTGTTATGCCAGACAGTTTCTTTTAAACATTTTTATGTATTGGTATATGTAATTGTTTTGTCACAAAATCTAAAATTTAATAATGAAACACTTTTATAATGCCTACATTTCTAAGTTGGTCTTTAACTAATATAGCTATCTATAGTTGCATTGAATTTCTTGAGAGTGATGCCATTTCTTTATTCCTTTTAGATAAAATATTTCTGTTGTATTGCATATAAAAACACATTTTCTTGCTGGAATCATCTGTTTACAATTATATTTGTTTTCATAATTCAGTTATTAGAAAAGTGATGTAATAAACTTTGATGTACAAATGTTTCTATGGTATGTTCCCTTTTGGTCATTTATGTCAGTTTTTATTTATTTTGTATGTAACAAAGTGCAAAGGCAAATATAAATTGTATATATCTGGAAGGAGGCTACAAATTCTGAAAATTTAGCAGGTTTTGAAATTAGTAATGGCCATCATTTTCATAATCACAATCACTCTTATAAATCAGTCTGATAACCTTGTCTCAAGGCAAAGTAACTGTTTCAGGCCTGAAATCAATTGAGATCTTAGGCCCTGATGTTATTTACAGAGGGTCTGCACAGTGCTCAGGGAAGAAGTATGAGATCATTTCCCCCAAAAGGGTTAGGATTTGAACCTCAACATCTTGCTACCTCACCCAGGTGCCCTGTACCTCCATTTTCTCCAACTGGACTAGGTCCTTATTTAAGAAGTCCCTGCTCATGAATATGCAAATCACATGAGCGTATGGTGGTAAATACAGGGATGCACACACCAAAACATCATATGATCAGTGTCCTCTCCACAGTCACTGAGCACACAAGGTCCTCACCATGGGATGGAGCTATATTGTCCTCTTCCTATTGGCAGCAGTTACAGGTAACACTTTCCCTAAATACAGATTTCCATACTCTCAGGAGACAATGGCATCCACTCTGCCTTTCTCTCTGCAGGTGTGAACCCACAGATCCAGCTGCTACAGCCTGGAACTGAGCTGGTGAAGCCTGGGGCTTCAGTGAAGATGCCTTGCAAGGCTTCAGGATACAGCATCACAGAATACTATATGCACTGGGTGAAGCAGAAGCCTGGTCAGAGACTGGAGTTGATTGGAAGGATTGATCCAGCAGATGGTGAAACTAAATATGCTCAGAAGTTCCAGAGCAAGGCCACACTGACTGCAGACACATCCTCCAGCACAGCGTACATGGAGCTCAGCAGCCTGACAGCTGAAGACTCTGCAGTCTATTACTGTGCAAGACACAGTGTTGCAACCACATCCTGAGTGTGTCAGAAACCATGGAGAAGCAGGAAGCTGCCCTGAGTCTGAGATGACAGAGACATTAGCCTGGAGACTTGTTGAGAAATAATCACTAGCAGTGTCCCTTAGTCTATCAAATCAGTCTTTTAGGGTCTTTGTCACCTTTTCAAAAGGACTGCTGGGAAGGAAGTGATGCTGATTCAGGATGCCTCAGAGCAGGCCATAACTGGACCAGATGTTTACCAGTCACCACCTCCATTGACATGATTCTTTTTTATAAAGTGAATAGGATAAACTGTAGCAATACATTATGATATAAATACCTCTTAAATTTTAGGGACTGGAACTGTTGTTGGAGTAGCTGTGTATAAGCTATCATCATGTCAGTATAACACAAATCAACAGCATTTGGTCAAACAAAAGCCCCTTTCATAGTCCAGTTTGATTTCCTACAAACAAGCAATGGCAGTTTGTTGGAAGGGGTCGCTATAGATGTTGGGTTAGGTTCTTTAAACTCTTCTATGAAATCAAATTGTATGTCTTTAGTTATTGATACATTGTGGTCATGAATTGCTTTTGGCAGTAGCAATCAAATTTCTTACTCTTTTAGGATTAAGGATAGAGCTGAGGGTCAAGCTGTGGAATCCTGAGGGTATAGAATGTGCTACTTTGGCAACAAACTGGGCTTCTCCATAGATAGCTTTGGGGGCAGAGCAGTGGGACTCCAACCTGGGAATATAAGAGGCCTGGTCCTGTTCATCAGCAGCCCTGGTTGCT
>LOJH01047532.1:0-13196 GCA_001685095.1 Ellobius talpinus
GTGGAAAATTTTTTAATAACAATAAAAAAGTGTCTGAAATAAAAAAAAAAGAGATTGCCTTGAATCTCTGAAGAGACTTTGCACTTTTAAATAGTGTTGAGACTGTAATAGACTGTGGAGACTTTTAAACTTGGTCTGAGTACATTTCTGCATTCTGATAGGGCTACTAGCCTATGAGGGCCAGGGCATGGAATGTGGTGGTTTGAATAAGAATAATTTCTACAGGCTCATACAAATGTGGCCTTGTTGGAGTAGGTGTGGACTAGTTGAGGAAAGGGTGTCACTAGGGGTGGTTTTAGGTTTCAAAGGTCCATGACAAGCCCTCTCTCTCTCTCTCTCTCTCTCTCTCTCTCTCTCTCTCTCCTGCCTACAGATCTGGATCTAGAATACTCATCCACTTCTTCACCACTTGAATTCCTGCTTGAATGGTGTCATTTTTCTATTATGCTGTTAATGTATTCACCTCTGAAGCTGTAAGCCAGCCCCCAGTTATGCTTTCTTTCATAAGGGTTGCCTTGGTCATGGTGTGTTTTCATAGTAATCAAACCATGACTAAGATACTCCTTTTATTTCATAAAAGACAAAAAAGAAGTAGTCTCACAAAAGTTAGGCTGCTTTATCAATGTCCATAGCAGGCCATTGTAGTAATTGAGGGTTTGGGATTAGATTCTGGCCCCGGCCCTTCAGCAGATGTATTTACTAGCTCCTTCACAGCACTCATATTTTAGTTTCTCATTTTTTTTCTCTGTGTAGTCCTTGCTGTCCTGTAACTCATTCTGCAGACCAGTCTGGTTTCAAACTCAGAGATTCTCCCTATCTGTACCACCCAAATCCTGGGATTAAAGTAGCATGGCACCACTGTCTGGTCATTCTCAACTGTTGAAGTATCAAAGTAATTAGCTTTTTTATGTTTACCTCAAGAAGATAATGAACCATGATGGCACAGTGCCTGGTATATCAACTACAAAAACAAAAACAAAACAAATAAAAACTAGTTGATGATAGTCAGTTATTAAGTGCCAGGCACTAGTCCTAGTGCTGGAAGTTTAGAAAATAACAAAGCAGACACATGAAATTCTTGTCTTTAGTAGATGACAGGCCATCTATTGTAAAGTCGAACACATATACAACATAATATCAGATAGTGAACATAGCTGGACTATAAAAAGATAAACTAAAACAGTTTACATCAAATCATAGGTGTGCTATATATAAAGGCTTATTTGAAAAAACATCCATTTGTCAAGGTAAGTTTGACTGCAGATGTGAATGGGAAGCAACATTATCATAATACTTATCATCAACATATTATCACCATCACCATAATCATTATTATCACACTACTGTTAATATCACCACCATCACCATTACTACTATCATAATCACCATCATTGTCATCATCCTTATCATCATTATTACCACCCTCATTGTCTCTGTCACCACCGTCAACACCGTCTCCAGCACTGCCACCACCAAGATCATTGTCACCAATATTATCACCATTACCACCATCATCACTTTCTCATCACAGCTGGACAGAGGCTTTTAAAGCTCAAAGTACCACCGTTGTGGCAAAACATGGCTACCTCCCAGTGGCTGGAAATTATAATTTACATGCCACAACAAACAAAACATTTGGAAGTGTAAAGCTAGTGTCCTTCCTTGAGCCCCACATAGAAAAAAAAATGGCAGGAAAGTAAATAAATTGGATCCCCTTCTTAAGTAGAGTACATAATATCTTTCTGTTTAGAAAGGTGGTCATATCTGAATCTTTCAGTCATGGTCACTAGACTGCATCATCTTATCTTTTCTTCTGGAATATGAGTGAGGTCATTCTGATGGCAAAAGCTACTGTGAATCAGTCAATACAGTACAAGCATGGGGAACACAAGGCTTGGAATCATAGAGGACTAAGTTAAAATGGTAGGATAAGTCCTACAGCTTATTAGCTATGTGAGTTTGGATCAAAACCCCCTCAAAAGTGAGTCCCAGGAGGTAACCTCTATTGTCCTGAACAACATGCTATTGTTCATACACAATGAAGGCATTTAAATGGCTGATGTGTAAGAATTCCACTCATGTCTTGAAATGTCTATTTCCTCACTATAAATGACTTAAAATCATATTTTTAAATTAAATTAGATAATAATTAACATATAAAACAGTGCTTGGCACATATTAGTGCTTTAAGAATAGTAGTTTTATCATTCAGTGTTTATAAGATGCATTCAATATGAATATGAATGAATGAAGACCACCTATGAAGGTTGAAGAATATATATGGAGGGCTAAGGCTAGAAAGATTTGTGGAAATACACATAAAATATAGCCCACAGAATGACACCTATGTCTGAGAGATTTGAGGAAGATCTCTAGAATATTTTTATTATTAACAAGAGTTTAGATTCACTTATCACTTATGGATTTTGCTTGCACATTTCAGGACTGTATTACATGTGTTCCCATCTATATAACTGCATAAAAAGATCATAGCTCAATCAGGTAATTTGGTTATGAGCAGGTATAAATATCTGATATAGCACACTGAGATTTAAATAAGTCTTTAACCTTGAAGATACAAAGCTGTATTGGCTTCTAAATAGATTAGTTTTTATACCTGTCTCCCAGAGTGAATGTGGTATCATGGATTTATCCACAACTTTAGGTAGCTTCACTCCATACTGACTCCTCTGATTAACAACCTATCCGTTGGGCTTCATCATCCATCAATTTTTAAGAATTTTAAATCTTTGCATACTTTTTACAACCTTAGAGAAACAAACAAAATGATAAAGTATTTATTAAATTAAATACTCACATGTTATGATGCTATTATAAAATGAAGATGATGTATGTATTTCATGATTTTCAAAGAATTATTTGAGGGTAATTATTATAATTTCTCTTGTTCCTTACAACACATCATAAATATGCTTCTGAGACTCCCCAGGACCTGTTATTCAGCTGCAATAAATTAATTTATTTCACTGACTAATAAATCCTCATATAGTCCTTGTAGCTTCCCAAGAGCACTTATATCCATTTTTATTTGCAATTCATAGCAATGCCAAGACATCACCGTGATTTTCCCATATAAACAGATGAGGAAATCTAGAGGGGAAGAGTCATAGTAACTTTACCAATGACCTGTGTTACTAAAGGACAGGTAGAATTAAGCCACACCTTGTCAGGGTTGGACAAAGGGCTGCCACCCTCACTATATTGTCCTATCAGATACTCTTAGGCTCAAGGGGTTTAATTAGAACAATTATTGGCAATATATTTTACATGATTTTATTATCTATATTCTTTCAAAGCTAGATTCTGAATGTGGATATAAGGAGCGATGACTTCTTTTTATTGTAGAGAATAGTTTGGCAGGATATAAATCCATGAGCCCTTTAAGGGACTGTTGGTCTGAGAGCATCATTGAATTAGAAGGTTGTGCAAAGATGGACATGCTAACTGGACTATGAAGGATTTGGGGGACTTAATCAATGTGGTAAGCCACTTATAAACTAAGATATTTTTTTACTTGTGGAAATAAGGAAAAGTTGCTTTAAGTTACTCTAATATACACATTCTGTATGTGATCCTTAATCTTCTCCCCTCCCTGCCTTACTTTTAATATGGGAAATTCACCTCCAAAGACCACTTTAGCCTCTTCTTCTCTTCTGTCCTCCATTGAATATATCCAGTGGGAAACAACAGCAGAAGATGAAAAGAGAGAAGGGGTGGAGCTTTTCAATGTAGGACAAAGAAAAAATAGATGAAGTTATAAATTTATCCTTAAAAGTCAAAAGACAGACAAAGGTTTGGTTAGGTAGTGATCATTAAACACAGCAGGGGCCAGAATTAAAAGCTTCTACAATTTTAACCTTTTATTTTATGCATATATTTATTTATTATTTTGTTTTTCATACAGTAGACAATATTGTTATTTTAATAGGTAGTCGAGTGTTAGAAAGAGACACACATGAATTTTCATTGTGTGTGCTTAATGCATCAGCTAGTTTAGGGTGAGCTACCTCATCCAGAAATCTGTTTTTATGTGATTACAGTAAGAACCACAGGGAGATACTTGGAGATTAGATGAAGTCATGATAGTGCATCTCAGTTTGCTCAGGACTATGGTCATACAACTTGTACCATTAAAGGCATGGACTCCTGGGAAACCACGGATTGTTTATAATCCATTTTGAGGATGCAAGTGAGGCCATGGAAACAGCATCTTAATTGCTAATATGTTCACCTTGATGGTGTAGAGTAGTGGTAGAGAACTATAAGAATCCAATATCTAGTATCTCTTTCTAAATTTCTCTGATTCCTGTATTAGATATGTCTTACTTCTCTGAAAGAAGTGTCTGCCACTCCTCCAGACAAGCCAGCATCTTGCTTGATGGCTCTAACAAGTCCCTGTATTGCTCACATTGCATCTACCTCTCCGCTTAAAGAACCCTGCATGCCTACAGCTCCTAAGCCTGATGCCTGAGTCATTTGATAGGTAGAAGGTGATGAGGGATTAGGATATTTACTTCTATTTCTCCAGATTCGGACACTGTGCCTGGCATAGGGTAGGTTGTCAATGAAAGTTTTCAGAGGAAGAGGTAAATGGAAGGATGAATGGTTAGATGATGGGAATTTGATGTGCAGATAGTCGTGTTACTTGCAAGGTGACCTTCCTTAGAGGAACTGATTTGAAAAACTATCTCTGAACTTTTGGTACTGGATGCTTGATGCCACAGTGAAGCACATCCACATTCATCAAGGAAAGCAATGCAAAACTTTGTTTAGAAGAGAATGCCTGACTATTGCACATGTCAAGAGGAAGAGATGAGCATTCTGGGACTTTTCTTCTTCCATTTAATATTTTTTTGATGGAACCATTTAATATTTTTTGGCCCTGAGCAACTTTGTGTTCTTGTATGTAATGCAAAAATATGTGCTGACTTTGATAATGAACCTCCTGCTTTTCTATAGCTGTTCCACAAAAATAGGAGAAGACTCATGCTGGGAGTTTCCATCATTGTTGTGCTTTGCTCTTACTGAAACATGGGAACCAAATTATCTGCCTTTTCTATCAAACAACATTTGCTCAAGTAATCTCTGCCCCGAATTCTGTTTTTCTTAATCTAAATCCATGTCATTATGCATCATTCAAATCCTGAAAATGCAATAAGTGTGGAGACTAAAATGTGCATCAGCCCTCATTGATCAACATAATGATTCTAAATGTATTTGATATAAAATAAATATTCTAATTTTGCTTACTCTTCAATTTTTTTTCCGTGCAAACCGAGGCAAGCCACAGTGCCTTGGGGAACTGAAATTCTGCAGTTCTCTGCACTTGAAACATATAATGAGCTGGAGCCAATGGTTCCACACTGCCTGGGTATGGAAGACACTGGGTCCCTATTGTCTATATGGAATGTGCAATGGCAAAGGTCAGTGACTGAGATCAGGGGTCAGTCACTCAGGAGCCAGTCACAATGATGTGTGCTTCCTGGTCTACTCTCCAAATACATTACTAATAACAGACATTATTCACTGACCAACTTTGGGACAGACTGCCAGTCCTGCAGTTTTGTCAAAAACCAGCACTGCATTAGGTATCTATTTTTCCAGCCACTAAAAACCTGAGAGACACTGCAAAGCTAAACATTTTTTTTTCAGAATAGCAACATTTTCTTTCATAATGAAAGCTGATGAGTATAGTTCTTAAAATTTAAAGCAGATTCTATTTCTTTGAAGCTGAGGGACCTGGACTAGCCTCATATTTTACAGTCCATGGTCTATGGATATATGGAGTTTGAGAACATATTTATGGAGTGCTAGCATGTTCTGTAAGACTTTTATATCTTCTTTTTATTTAGATTAATACTTTTAGAAAAGTTCTAAAACTATTATGGAATATGTAAGCCTAGAATGGACACAACTGTCTTCTACATGACTGCTCTCTAGGTTTTCCTGGCACCCCCCTTTGTACTAACTGCCTAAAGTGGAAACCTTAAACATCAAACCTTGAACTTTATTTTTTATTTCTCTTAGGACTCATACAAGACCTTAAATTTGGTAGTCAATGGAGAAGAAATCATGTCTTTCTCCAGCATTTGGTGACTTTCTGGAATGACTAAGAATGATTCCTGGAAGTCCAAGACAGCTGTAGACTCTGAAAAACATCTCTGTGTTTGATTTTAGAAAATAAAATCTCTGATTTTGAACTTTTAATATTTTGAGTGTGTGTGTGTCTATGTTTGATGCTAGAGATCTGCTCTGATTTCATGACATATAGAACATGAATAGTGCCACAATAAACATGGTTATTCTGGTATCACTTCTATACTGACTTTGCTCCCTTTTGATATTCTTATGTGGTGTAGGAGTTCCTTCTGTTTGTGTGTTGCTTTCATTGGTTAATGAATAAAGAAACTTCCTTGGTCTAGTTGATAGGGCAGAACTTAGGTAGGTGGGGAAAAAAGAACTGAATGCTGGGAGGAAGAAGGGCAGAGTCAGAGAAGCCATGGATCCTCTNTCCTTCTGTTTGTGTGTTGCTTTCATTGGTTAATGAATAAAGAAACTTCCTTGGTCTAGTTGATAGGGCAGAACTTAGGTAGGTGGGGAAAAAAGAACTGAATGCTGGGAGGAAGAAGGGCAGAGTCAGAGAAGCCATGGATCCTCTGCCTGAGATGGATGCCGGTTAGAATCTCTGGTCAGCCACTGCCACGTGGCGATACACAGATTAATGGAGGTGGGTTAAACTAATATGTTAGAGTTAACCAATAAGAAGTTAGAGCTAATGGCCAAGCAGTGTTTTAATAAATACAGTTTCTGTGTGGTTATTTCGGGTGTAAGCTAGCCAGGCAGCCAGGACAAACAAGGGCCCCCTCCTTGCAACACTTATGAGTTATACCACTGTATTATATGGCAAGGATTTTAATTTTTTGGGGAATCTCCATAGTGATTTATGTAGTGGCTGGACAAGTTCATATTGTTAGCCTCAAGTTTGTAACGTCTTGTTGTTTGTTCTTTCTCCCTTTGACTTATCCAAATACCTAAATATTTGTATGTGATCATATTTTATGGAAGTTGTGATTACCAGTCTCAATTTTCAAATGTACTAGACTGATAAATGCCTAGGAAAGTAGTAAAACACACCCCTTACTGATTTCCAAATGATTATGGCTCCAGGCCTGTCATCTAACCAATTGTTACTCTGTTTGTAGACTCATAACCTGATGGCAGGGCATATGGAAGCAAAGGGGTAGGTTTGGCTGGAAGAAGGGGTCCAGACTTTGACTTTCAAGGGTATATCTAACCTCTGTTTTTCCTAACTTTCTTCTCTGATTCTTGTTCATTAAGAAGTCAGCTGCCTTGATATTTGCCACAGTTTTGGCATCACCATAGCCCAGAAGCTGTGGGGACAAGCAACTATGGTATGAAGTCTTTCAACTCCTGATCCCTATAAATAAATCTTTTCTCTCTATAGTTTCTATCTTAGATATTTAATTAAGGGAGAAATAGTTAATGAAAATACAGCATTATCCTGGTTATTGTTTAATAGTTTTAATGAGTATCACCTTTTGGTCATTCTTCATTCCTAGAACATTTGGTCTTGTAAGCAGTAATTCCAGAACTATTCATATACTGTTTCGTTGGACTTTTTATAATTTAATTACTTATAATTAATTTTATTTTATGACTTATTTTTGTTAGTTTATTTAGGATTTTTATTTATTTCATTTTGTTATTAATCCTGATGCTTATGGCTGAAATGCCTAGTGTCTTAGCTGGGTTTTTTCTTGCTGTGATGAAATTCCATGACCAAAAACAACTAAGAGAAGAAAGGGTTTATTTCTCTTAAACTTCCAGATGACAGTCCATCATCAAAAGAAGTCAGGGCAAGGACTCAAAGCACAAATCTGGAGGCAGGAACTGAATCAGAAGCAATGGAAGAACCCTGCTTACTGTCTTTCTCTTTCTGGTTTGCTAAGTTTGATTCCTTATACATTCCAGAACCACCCAGGTTTGGTCCTACCTGCAGTGTACTTTGTATTCCCACATTAATCATGAGTCAAGAAAATGTGCCACAAACTTGCCTACAGGCCGTTCTGATGGTGACAGTTCCTCAGTTGTAGTTCTTGTCAGATTGACCAAAAACTAGCTGGAACACCTAGTTTGCTTTAAATACCTCTTTCATTCCCTGTACCCTGGGATCACAGATCAAGGAGACCTAATGTAACTGATCATGTGCTGCATACTGGACACTTGCTACTTCTGTATCTAGAGCATATGGTTTATTTAACTCACTGAAGAAGATGCTGTAGATTGGGAACCTGAGGTCCAAAAAGAGTGAGATAACATCAAGCAGAAGACAAAAACAGTAAGGCTTTTATTTGAATTCTCACCAAGCTAACTTCATATTCTCTATGTTTTATCACTATGCATTAGACTATGCTTCCTCCTTTCATGTTTATTAAGAAGCTCATATTTGCTGGGGAGTCAAGAAAGATGAGCAGAAGAAACATGCTCAAAATGAAAACATGGGGCCTGAGCATAACTATCATTCCTTTGGATAAGTTATAATTCTTATCTGTTGTCAAGCCTGGATCAACAGATGTCAGGGTCATTGCTTGTTGTCTGTACATTCTGTCCAGAGACTAAATGAATCAATACCAGGGAGGTCCCGGCATTTGGACTCTAGACACTTTTGACAACATCTGTGTGAAAAGGTTAGGCCTCCCTAAGAGCCCTGGCAGGCAAGCTCCCATGGGTTAACACAGATGACCAGGCTCAAGGACATCTGTTAGTGGAGTGAATCTTTAGCCTCTGAGGCTGGTGAAGAGCTGTGAGCCATGGAGAAATAGGAACATGAACATTTATAGCTTGGGTGGGAGCAATGTGAAAATAGAAAATGTCTGTAATTACATTGTGACTGGAGTTTGCACTGGAGTCAGTCTTTGGAAGATGCAAAGGGTGCTATGTAATCCATCTGCTGATGTTTGGGTTGCCAGAAAGTAAAAGTATTCATAGAAAACAGAAGGAGGGAAAGCCATAGGACCTGTGCTCAATAACTTCTTGTTGCTGCTTTCCCTAATGTTAGGACACAGTTTTTAAAGGCTCTCCATCTTAGGAAAATAGAATATATTTGTGTAAGTTTGTAATGATGTGAACTCAGTTTTTATTATATCAGTCACACCTCTCTATAGTGCTTAAGCATTGTCTCTCCAATGTGTTTGAGGGATAGGGTCTTCTATCCTGTTTTAATCTAATGACTTTAACACTGTAACAGAACAAAGAATCTGAGGTCATTTTTGCTACATGCTGGGGACCTAATGACACATGTAGCAGCTTCTTTATTCATTAACCAATAAAAGCAACACATATACAGAAGGACCTCCCATGCCAAGTATGGACTAAGAAGGACAAGAAATAGGAAACCATTAGGCTAGAAGAGAAGTGATATCAGAGGGAATGCTCATTCAGCTTAAGTCTATGGTGTCAGTCGCCCAGAGCTATGACTCCAGAGAAAGTATGCCTTAACAAAAGTGCAGCCAGACAGGCTCCCCTTTAGACATTTTTTTGGGGGATGTTAGAAAATTTATGTCATTTATATGAGCATGAGTTTTGTCATCTTTTAGGTAAGGACATCTGTTTTTCTTTTCCAGTACAAGATTGCACTGGAAGTTGTGAAGAATGGTAGCTGAAAATGTGGTACATACACAGAGTAGAATTTGAGTTACTGGTCATCGGAGTCCCATAGTCTCCAAAGCATGATAGCCTGTTGACATTTCTGTTATTGACCTTCCAGACATCAGATAGTAAGTTCCTGTTGCTGAATACAGTACACACTTGAGTCAGAGAACATAGCAAAATAAATCTGGTATATTTCATCCCTACTGCACATATTTCATAGTGGTGGAAAATGCTATGAGAACCACAGAAAAAGAAAAGAAAGCATTGTCTTATCCAGATGTGAAAACTATAAATCATAACAATGACTGCTTGGCAGATATGTCCACTGTTGCATTATTGGCATAACTGTCATAGGAGTAACCAACAACTTTCTGCTGGTATTTAATGCCCACTTTGTAAGTTTAACTCATGCCTTGCACTGATAACTGGATCCAAATACATGGGTGCTTATGCCATAGACCTTAGAGGATAACCTACTACTATTATTCTGTGGAGTAAAGATAGTAATATATGATTTCCTATGTTCTTATCTTTATACTCATAGGTTAGTGAATTTCTTAGTCCTCTTCATAAAGCTTCATTTGTAGTAGATACCAATTAATACAAAAACTTACAATTGATTAACATGCAAAGAATGAAGTTGTACAGAGTTCAGCACTAAATGGGGTATCTATACTGCTTTGTGTCCTATACCCCAGGCTCAGAGATAATTGCAGAGAAGTGGCCTTTGGGATTTAAGAGCCAGAGAGGATTGCTGTGAAACAGTGTTTTCTGGACCCAAATGGGTCATTGTGAAATGAACAGAGTAATGAGTGGCTGTTTCTATTACTGCACACAAGACCTTTACAAGATCAAGCTACTCAAAATACCAGCATGGATATGGGGAGAGTGTCGTAACAACCCTTCCCCATCTGAGCAGCTAATGACAATTGTTGACTGAAGCGGGGAGGAGAGTGTCAGTTTTCTTCAAGGGTGTGACTCCTAATATCCTCCTTCTGCTCTGGTAGATGGCACTATACACATGTGCCTAGTAGGTAGATCCTCCAGGAGAAGTTGGGAGAGAAAAGTGATTGGGGAGGGGATATGAGAAGGGTAGTGGGGGAGGGAGTGGGTGGTATATTTGATCAAAACACATCTATTCTTGTATGGAATTCCCAATAAATGTTTAAAGGAAAAAATGAAATAACAAAATCTGCAGGAAAAATATGGGTTTGGAACATATACTTAGCGAGATAACCCAGGCCTAAAATAACACACTCGGTCTTTTCTCTCACATGCAGATCCTAGCTTCTAACCTGTGATTCGAGGGGGACTGTAGTAGAGGACATGGAATTAGAAAGTGGCCTATAGGGTCAGAAGGTATTCAAGAAGGCAGGAAGGTGGGAGTATCACATGTCATCTGAAAGTAGAAGGGCCATTGCTGGGCATAGAAGGGTAAAAGCTAGGATGGAAGGCAGGAATATGGAGAGAGGACTATGTGTGAAGGTGCGGTGAGTGGGGGTCAGGCAATCAAAATGAAATACATATGAAAAGTCAAGAAAGCTTGTTACGTAGTATGCTAATTAATAATGAAAGAAACCACTGGCATTTCTGGCACTTGCAGTGTGAGTCTCTGTGGTTGGCTTCAGGATGGTGCTCAGTATTTAGAATGGTGATTCAACAAGATGGCTGGCTCTGTAGGTAAAGACACTTGCTGCCAATCCTTACATCCTTAGTTTCATCTCCTGGACCCATGTGGTAGAAGGAGAGAAGCAAACCCTGCAGCTGTCTTCTGACCTCCACCCATGTGTGCTATGGCATGTGTGTAGAAGTCTATCTGTTTATCTCTTCGTCTTTCATTTATGTTTTACATTGTATATAATATAAAATGGACTGAATCTAACATAACTCAACAAGTGTTAATAAATTCAATATTGTCCTGGCTACTAATAAAAATGATGTGGAGAAAATTTCTTTCCTTTTAAGAATCTCTTCTTCAGCAGGAAAGGGAATGAAAGGCAAGGGTAGGTGAGGCTGAAGAATGGAAGGAGAATAAGGACATGCTTGTCAGGTGCTTCACTGCATGATTCTAAACAACAGAGAGCTATGCCATACTCTGCCAGGAGATTTTTTAATAAAGACCCAATTGAGCAGGTGTCCTATGTGGTGTGACCACCCTGAACCCCAGAGAACAAGTCAGAGCTGGTGCCTCAATGTCCTGTCCTCATTCTTTCCTCTGTCCCCCCTGAGTCAGGTAGCAATAATTCTTTCTAAGCGGGCTCCTGAACATGCAGTTAATTTAGATCTATTGAGTTTACAGGGATTACCTTGCTTCCTTTGTAGTAAATAAAGCTATAAACAGCTGGTGAAATTGATTAATGGCTCCAGGCAAGCTGCAGCATTTGATCAATGACAAAAGCTCTTCCTCAGGTGCAAGTAGGGCATAGAAGAGGCCAGGGTGAAGAGCATGGCCTGAGGCAGCACAGGCAGTGCAAAAGGGGTAGCCTCAGGAGCTTCATTCTGCATGAGATGCTTGCTATTAAGCCTGGATGAAGGCTTGGTGAATTTCCTTCATATGTATTGTTTTGCCTTTACTAATTGAAATTCTATGTTTTAAAAGGATAGTGTCATATTAGTTATAAAATCCTCCTATATATAACAGGGAAGCTACACTCACAAGCTATCAACTACATGCTTGCCTGAACAACATCAGCATAATAACAATTGCAACCGAGAAGCCCATGGGGATGGTGAAAACTTCACATGATCCTAGCCCTAGACGAAGAGCTACAGCTGGTCAATGGCTGGTGAGAGGGAGAATCAATCATCGGGGATGAGCTGCCTTATAGATTGTCCTATCCTAAACGGACACAGAAGGTTAAACAAACATACAATGTGTGTATGTATGCATATATGTGTGTATGTGTGTAACAATAATTAAAGAAGAAATTATGTTTTTTGTTTATTTTTGTTTTTTGATTTTTATTGTGCTATACTTTTTTCTTCACCCCACTCCTTTCCTCTTTCTCCCCTTCTATCCTGTGGAAACCCTCCCCCTGCCATTTGCTCTCAATTTTCTCAGGAGATCTTGTCTTTTTCTTCTTCCTATTTAGATCCATGCATGCCTCTCTTAGGGTCCTCTTTGTTGTCTAGGTTCTAGGGGGTTGTGGATTGTAGGCTGATTTTTATTTGTTATGTCTAAAAGCCACTTAGAAGTGAGTACATATTATATTTGTCTTTCTAGGTTTGGGTTACCTCACTCAGTACAATTTATTTTTTTCTAGATCCACCCATTTGCCCGCAAATTTCAATATGTCATTATTTTCTGTGGCTGAGTAGTACTCCATTGTGTAAATGTACTACAGATATTTTCTTCATCCATTTTCAGTTGAGGGCCATCTAGGTTGTTTCCAGGTTCTGGCTACTACAAATGATCCTGCTACGAACATAGTTGAACACATGTTCTTGTTGTACGATTGAGCATCCTTTGGGTATATACCCAAAAGTGGTATTGTTGGGTCTTG
>LOJH01047533.1:0-13196 GCA_001685095.1 Ellobius talpinus
CCCCCTCCCTCCGTCCTTCTGTCCTCCCTCTGTCCCCCCTCCCTCCCTCGCTTTCATCTGTCCTTTCTTTTCTTTTCCCTTCTTCCTTCATTTTCATTCTTTCATCTTTTGCTTTCCTTTCTCCTCAGTTTTCCTTCCTTTCCTCCTTCAAAAAATGTCTGAGAATCATGTGCATTCTCTCAAGCGGGTCAGAGAGGGACACTATATGTAGCAATTCCAGCATGCAGAGAGCCGCATACTCTAAGCTTGCAGACACTGAAAACTGCAGTCTGGCATTCCCAGCGTACTGCTTGGGAAGGAATCCTTACAGACAGTGGTGGATGGCTCTGGCTCCGGCCTCTTAAGCTCCGTTTACATTTCATAATTTTTCCTGAATTTTCTTCAACTGCGTCTCCAAACACACTTCTCTAGTCCATAAACTGTTTTGGTGAAACTTGGATCACATTTGATTTGATTCCTGTAACTGTGAGAATCTGAGACAACCATTCATTTCGAAGCAACCCTTTCTATTTGAAAACCTTCCTATGCCAAGTCTCTGTCAGGGTCCTCAATCACAGCACCCTGGTGCCCTCTGCTAATCATGGTGGCCTGCATCTTCCAAAAATAGCAGCTGCTGAGACCCTGCTTGTGGCTGCTTGGTTTCATTACTCCTTAATAAACCCTTGTTCATTGAACAAGCCAACATGGATCTCCTACAGCTGAATCTGAGATGAAGGCTAGTAACACTGGAGAGTCCCAGCCTTCCCTGACTATTCTTTTTAATAATGCTTTATTCATTTTTTCTTTTTTAATATTATTTGGGGAATTATGATATCATCACACCATTTCTACCTTCCCTTTTCTCCCTCCAAACCCTCCCATGTCCCTGTCCCTCCCCATCGTGATCTTGAACATTTGTGGCCTCTTTGCATGTGTGTGTGTATGTGTATGTGTGTGTGTTTGTGCGTGTGTGTGTATGTGTGTGTGTCTGTGTGTGTGTGAGTGTGTATGTGTGTGTATGTGTGTGTGCGCGTGCGTGCGTGTGTGCGTGCGTGTGTGTATGTGTGTGTATGTGTGTATGTGTGTGTATGTGTGTATATGTGTGTATGTATGTGTATGTGTGTGTATGTGTGTGTGTTTGTGTATGTGTGTGTATGTGTGTATGTGTGTGTATGCGTGTGTGTGTATCTTCCTAAATATATAAATACAACCTGCTCAGTTTGTATAATGGTACTTTTATGTGTGTTTTCAGGGCTGACCATTTGGTATTGGATAATTGATTGGTGTGTTCTCCGCTGGAGAAGATTATGTCCCCTGTTCTCAGCATTTCTTAGTTGCCTGTAGCTCTTCATGTAGAGCTGAGGCCTCTTGAGCTTACCCAGTCCATGCAAGCCTGCTTTTGGCATCAGCTTTGTTCAGTTCATGTTTAGGCAGCCATGTCAGTGGGACTTCATGGGTGTAGCTTCTAAGAGACACAATGTCACAGCTAACCCAAAGTTCTTCTGGCGCTTACTAGACTTAGCAATAACTTCGTGTGTGTGTGTGTGTGTGTGAGTGTGTGTGTGTACATGTATGCACACACAGTGAGCATGAAGATCAAAGTGCACCCTCAAATGTTGGTCCTGCTTCTGCTGCTTGTACTCCAGTTTTGCCGTTGCTGGGATTATATGTGCAGGCCACCGTATGCAGGCTCTTGTGGGGGTTGTAAAACCAAATTTAGGTTGTATGCTTGCAAGACAACTGCTTTACGAACCATGCTGTCTCCCTAGCCTTGACGTTTACTTGGTGCTAAGTGAGGTGGAATTTCATGAAGGGAGCATCAAGGCTATGTTTGAATGCTCTTGTCTCGTAGTATCACGACATCTGCTAACAATTGTGAGCCCGACCACTCTCAGAATCCTGAGGAATTGCTCACTGCTTCCTAGAATTTCGCTTTGGAAATGATGGGGATATAACCAGGATGCAGTCGCACCTGTGGGAACACCTAACACAGGGTGTTGCCCCAGGAGGAAAGAAACGGCTAGTTCTTGTCTCCTTTGGAGTGAGGAGGTATACAAAGGCCCTGGAAGCCACCTTCAAGATACAGTCTTTCTCTTAGGCATTGAGCCAAGGCAAAGAACATTCTGTGAATCATTACTCCTTGTCAGCTTGGCCAAAGCACGGCTGTGGGCTAGAGGAGTGTTTTTTGTTTTGTTTGGTTTGTATCTGGGTGGGCACAGGCTCCGCAAATCTCATGACACTAGCAACCAGTTTGCAATCCTGGGTGGTTTCTCTGGAGCAGAAACTCTCCAACCTGTCCGTACAAACTTCCAGTAAAGTCTGTTTCATCTCAAACTTAATCAGTTGGCCTTTGTAACCAGCCTCTCAGTTGGTTGAAGAAGAATTCTCTATACCTCTCTCCAGAGCTCATAAGGTGGCTGTGGTGAGCAGATTTTTCATGAGCGCCTTGTGCCCAAACTGTAATCGTTCGTCAGTGAGCGAGTGTAGGTGCATTCCTCTGAGCTCTCCGCTCCTGCCCTAGATTCAGGAGTCCAACAGTGACATTAGTGTCTCCCGTTTCTCTTCCGGAAGATAACATCTTCAAACAGTAACCTTGTTTAACTTAAACAAGCCTTCTGCCCTCAGCAAAGGGAAAAGTTCAGTAGGAAATCCGCATTTGCTGCTGGGGAGGGTAGATAGGAACTAGGACGACTCTAATTCTCAAGGCTGCTTACGAAGCCTGAGCCAAGTTTTCATAGAGGCGGAGTAATCGCTAGCAACTTCATTCCCTTGAGTCAGTAACGAGTGTTGGTGTTTTGTTTCCTGAGATGACTTGGAAAATATGAACAGCTTTCATTCCTCTCAAACAGAGCCCTCCAGCAAGCTGGACTAGTGAGGACTACCTTGATTCTAGGAAGAAAAAAAAAGCCTGAAACCAAATAATTCTATAACACTTTTCAGGTATTTGTCTGGCTAATCCACATCAAAAAATTCTTATATATAAAATAAGATAAACACATATAATATAAACTATATAGGTATAATATATATTGCATACATAACCCAAGCACAAGTATTTACCTGAAACAATTCACCCTTACTACGTGCTACTAATTTTGTTTTATTCATCCTATTCCATTCTATCAAATCATAGTCCTGTTTTATTCTAATTTTGTTTTATTCATCCTATTCCATTCTATCAAATCATAGTCCTGTCCTATAAAAGCACCAGTGTTGAGTTAGGGGTGTGTGGTTCGGTGGTTGAGAGCCTGTCTGGCATGTGCCAGGCCCTGGATTCAGCCAGAACAACCACAACAAAAGCCACAGCTTGTGACCCACAGAATTGATGTTCTTACCCATGACCTAACATACGAAAAACACTCTGGAAGGGGGAAAGGGTACATGTATCACAAATCCTACAAACCTCCCACTTCTGGGACATCAAATACAACTGAGGATGTCATTTTTGTCAAAAAACATTCTCATTAAATAAACTCTATTTATGAGATAAATATTTATGAGTGCCAGCATGGTGTATTATGTCGCATCTGGTATGTCGTATATTCCACCCCAGTGCAGAGAGGAGAGGAGAGTGGATGATAGTGGATGCGGGAAGGGGTGATGAGCTCAGGAAAGCTCTCAGGAAAGGGTGGTCAGTGCTCCGTGTCTGAGGCTTTGGTCCCATTCCCATATGGAAGTGGGGCACATCCAGGCTGAAGGCTTCCTCAGCCCACCCCGGGATCCTAATTGTCCCTTTCCATTCTTTGTGGCCAAGGCAGGAACAGAAATTGCTCTGGACAAGTGAAAAAGGCTAAGTCAGAACCTTCGGGGCGGCCTATGTGGATGCGGCCCCACCTCCTTCCCTCTGTGACCCTGCTCCACATGCTGGAATGTTCTTCACATTTCTCTTCTGTTTTCCCTCTACTTGGACATTTATATTTTAAATTCTACTATAAGAACTCCCATTTTGAGCTCTCTCTCTCTCCCTCTCTCTCTCCCTCTCTCTCCCTCCTCTCTCTCCTCTCTTCGGGACTATAAAAGAGAAGAGCCCTTACCAGGGCTCCCATCAGAATTCTCACATAGATCTTTCCGGTTGTATCTGAAATAGACAGCCTCTCTCCAGCCGGAAGCAAACATCACAGAGGAGGGGAGACTTAAGCAGCTGAGGACCATGACCATGAGCTGTGCAGACAACAGTCTGGAGTAAGAGATTAAAACCCCCCTGGAGAGAGAAGGACCACCCAAAGAGCGCTGGTGAGACTTGGGATGGAGTGGAGAAACCCTAGGCAGGGCTGTTGTGTCTTTTGTCCCACTTATCCCTAAACCTCAGTGGATTCCCTTCCCTTCCCTCAGACTAGTTGTTCTTGCATTCAGAGAGCCAGTAAATTCCCTTTTTGCCTTTTGCTTAATTCCAGCTGGGTTTCTGTAAATTGGAAAAAAAAAAAACTCCTGACTAATACAACCCTTAATTGTTCCTAAACCAGATAGTCATGTCCTATAAATTTACATGTTTTGCTTTATAACTCAAAGGTGGTGTCTTACATTTGCTGCTGGGGAATGGGTCTTGTTTAACCTGACTCTTGGTTCTGGAGTGCCTGGTCACCGATTTGCACACACCGTTGTCAGTCGTGGGGAGAAAACATGACTTTAGTCAATTTTTGGAAACAGCTAGTTTCTCCATGGCAAGGAAGAGAATTGCAGTGACAAGATCTCATTCAGAAAAAAAAATAGATTTTTAAATTTTAAGAAACTGACTCACATTCTTTTGAGTAAATTACCAATCCTTTGGAGAACTTCAGGCCTTCTTCTCCAGAATATTAACTGGCTAAAAGAGGGGCTGATTGAGATCTCAGGAAGAGCAAAAGAGAGTTCCAAATCTAAGTGACATTGTCTGGGTAATACTGGTCCATCCCCTGGGGCTATATCCCTGGTGTCAACAGGGCTGTAGATGCCTCTTCTGAAAGCATGCAGGCTTCTCACTGTCAGCCACAGCTGGACTAAAAAATGCAGCCATTTGCCTCAGCACAAACTCACTACACACTGTCAGGAAACCAAAACAAATCTGGCCTGAGTAACTATTCAAAATATTCTTGTAAAAGAGGAAAGAAACATGCCAATGCTCAGAATGCTGGCATTAGACCTCCTGCACAGTTCAGAACTTAGGCCAAGGGTTTTCTTCTATAAAGAGAAATGAACAAGGCTAAAAAGACCTGAGGATGGGGAAGTGAGGTGGGGGTCGAGTCGGGTGGTAGCCAAGATGATCAGAGCAGGCTCATCCTACAGCCAGATGATTGTGGGGGGGAGGGGGACTGACTTTTAATGCTTCTTCTGACTGAAGCAGGTCAAAGCTCAGAAACCTAGGGCTAGGAAAGAACCCTGAGTATGATTATCAAGTGCCATGATCTAATTCATCAGAGAACACATAGGTGGGCTCATGCTGGCCAAAGAGGAGCTTGGAGAGTCTGTCTGTGGCCCTGTTCTCAGTGAACAGACAGCGTGCACGACTCTTAACCTAAGCCATAAGGGACAGGGTGCTCCTTACCCAAGAACTTCTTCACAGTACAGAAGAGGGGCAGACTTCTAAAACAACCTTGTTTTCTGAAATCACAGGACTCTCCAAACCTTGCTTGTGGCTCCAGGAGCTGTCTGCATCTGTGCACCTCCCTGGGCCACATGGGAATTCCTAGGTTTGGAGATCCGTGAGGTCACAGGGATGGTAGGAGTGGCACCTTGTACTCTTGATCTGCCTCCCTGGGACTGATACGCCATGTTGGAAACTGCAGATGCAACCAGTGTCGAAATGCATCCGTGACATTTGCTAGTTACTCCCAGCTCCATGCAAAGAAACAAGTCCATCAGTCCAAGTGCAGCCATCTGGATAGTGCTACAGCCCTAAAATTTTATCTCAATGGGTTCTCTAAATCTCACTCCCATATCCTGCTCTGACTTCTTCCTCCTTTCCACTGCCCATTGGCATTTAAGTGGTAAGCTTCCCCTCCTTGGCACAGGTTTCTGTGTATCAGAACTAAGTTCTCTTTTCCTTATTACTTATACTGAAACTCTGTAATTTAAATGGTATTGATAAACAGGTACTTATATCATCTCCTCTAAGGCTTAGGGAACATTTTGGAAGAGGGAACCAAAAGAATGTAAGAGCCAGACGACAGGGAGAAAGACTATGAAAGACCATCTGCACGGCACAGCCTCCTCACTCATGGCTCCCAGCAGCTGCAATTGGCTGCACCTGACCTGCAGAGGACCTCCTCTCAATAATCGGTAATAGATCAGGGAGAAGCTCAAAGGGCCGTGCCCCTCTCTATGGGAACTATTGGCTATCGATGCACATCCGGGAGGGGAATCGTCTTGCACTGTGTACCCACTGAAGAGTCCACCAGACTCCAGGAAATAGTTCCACACCCTGGTCATATAGACTATCCTGGTTAAACTCAGTGGGACACACACAGACACACAGACACAAATACAAAGCCGTGAACATACATAGGAAAGGGAGTTGTAGGAAGGAAGAGAGATCACAAGGATGGAAGGAAGATAAAAAGGATGGCTGGGAATAATCAGAATGCATTATATAACTATATAAAGCTTTGAAAAAAATTAACTTATATTTTAATTTTTTTAAATTTTGAAATCATAATTACATCATTCCCCCTTTTCTTTTCCTCCCTCCAGATCCTCTCATGTACCTACACCCAGTTGTCTTTGAAATTTATGATGTGTGACATCTTTTTCTTTCATTGTTGTTATGTACATGTTTATGTAAACATATATTCTCAAATACGTAAATATGACCTGCTCAGTCCATATAACATTACTTGTATGTTTGTTCTCAGGGCCAACCACTGATATTGAATAGCTAACTGGCGGGTTCTTCCCTGGGGAAGACTATTTCTCTAGCATTCCTTTTAAGTGCCTCTAGTTCTTAAATGCATTCTCTAGAGTTAAATGCATTCGGCTATAATATGTTTATGCACAAAAGCCTAAAGAACAGGGAAAAAACTCTCAGAAGCAACAAAGTGCAACGCAAAAGTAAAGACAAATAAACAAAAAACCAAGCAAAGAATGGTCCTGAAGGGCTGAGGATGAAGCTCAGCTGGTGGATGGGTTACTGACCATGCCAGGAGCTTAGGCTTCCGCTCCAGCGGCGCATAAGCTAGGAGTGACAGCTCGTGCCTGGAATCCCAGCACATGGGAAGTAGAGGCAGAAATACTGGAAGTTTAAGATCATCCTCCACTATAAAGGCATTCATGGTCAGTTTGGACTGCGGAGGGAGGCAAGTGGGGGCTGTAAGGTTAGAAAATCCATTCTCTCATCAAACTCTATCTTTTGCAAAATCTTGTAAGTCTATAAACACAAAAATTTCCATTTAGAATATAAAAGTCAATCGTTGATTTTTTTTGAGCTTCTAGTCTAATGATGCTGCTTTCCTCTAAAAACGAATGAATCCTTTTGGCTTAACAGAAGATACTCACACAGTGAGAAGTTCAAATACAAAGTCACCTTGCTGTATTTCAGAATTTCTATCCCCTTCACATTAGTAGTGAAATAAAACTGGGGCTAACTGAGCACCCAAATGACTTGCTAATACTCTAACTACATGTATTCAAAAATTTGAACTATTTGCTGGTATAAAGTCACTAAGGATGGAAGACAGAGTTCTAAAAGACAGCACCAAGAATATACTTTCAACCTAACAGTGACCCACAGTGAAAATATCACCTGCCTGGAACTTACTCCTGTGAGAGAATTTAGTTCTTTGTCGGGGCCCCATGGACAGATCCTAAAGCAACTGTCCGTGAGCATCATCTTTTGGCATCTGTATCCTCTCATTGCCTTCTCTCCTTGGGTTTTGGTGTTGCCTAAATCCGGCTTCTATGGAGCGTTGCTGTGTCTCTCCCATAATTAAGTTGGGAAAGGCTCTGTCTCCCCAAGGGCTTGCTCCCTCTCTGACTCTGAAGAAGGAAGCTGGCATGTTATGAAATCTAGATGGCAAGTATGTGAAGGTGACCTCTAGCCAACAGCAAGGATGAAGCTAAGGGCACTCAGTTTTACAGCCACTGGGAAATACTCTCTGCCAACAATGTGAGTAAGCCTGGAAGAGGATCATCTCCCATCAAGACGAAAGTACAGCCCAGCTGCTATACTGATTGGTGCATCCTGAATCCAGAGACTGTGGACAAGTCTTGATCAGACTTCTAAACCTCAGAAATCATGAGATACAAACATATGTTGCTTTAAGATACCGTGTTTGTGGCAATTTTTGCATAGCAATGAGTACTAATACAGGAACATGTTGTAAAAGAACACACTGTCCAGACATGTGTGCTTGTTCTTACCCCTGTGACGTAGTATGCTGGATCAGGCAATTTTACTCAGCTGAGCTGGATCCAAGCAAATCCCATGGAACAGTTTCATGTCCAGTGATGCCCTTTGCTTCTCTGCACCTAAGTTTCCTCACCTGTTAAATGAGGTGTTTGTGACTGGGAAATACCAAGGAACTTGTCAGGTCAATAGGACTTGGGTTCTCTGCTTCCAAAGGAAAATGATACCCTTGATAGCTAGCGGGGAATTAGCCTGCAAGTGACAGAAGAGAAATGAACACGTACTGAAAATTCACACAAACTTCTGTTCTGGAGAGACAGTCAGAGGACACACATAGGGACAGCCCTTAGAATCCAGTGAAACGTCTTGGCCCAGACCAGCCACAGGCCTATATTTTCCTATCATCCAAGTGGTCAAAGGGGATACCAGCACTTCCAAGCTTCTTTTGTAGACAACATTCTCAAGAAACCTTTTGTTGGAGGAGGTCTAACTCAGGTTTTGGGGTTTTGGGGTTTTTTTTCTAGTGAAATTTTTAAAAAGCTGCCCTCAGTCCAATTCTGAGAAAATGAGCGTGGAATCCCACTTCACACACACACACCTTCCCTAATGACAGGCATGGCTTCATTATTAGACCGCTGTCCTGACTTCTGGCTGGCAGGAAGAGCACAGCCAATGTTATTAGAAGTAAGCCGGAGCAGCACACTCCTGCGAAATAGTTTTGTGGGTCTCCTTTTCCTGATGCTACATAAAGAAAGGCTTTCAATGGAGCTGTGGTAAGAAGGTTGTAAGATTTCAAAGTTGGTGGGGGACATAAATGACAGCATAAATTCTCAGGCCATAGTGCGCTGAATGTTGGAAATAGAGATGTGTTCTTTGCAGTGTGAGAGAAAAAAAAAACTCCTGCTCATTAGGGCCTTAGAATGAATCTACTCTTACAAGCCTAATCCATGAATAAACTAAGAAATAGAACTTTGCTGAAAAATTCCTCATGGATTTACAAGTTGCTATAAGTCCCTGAGGAGTGGGATTTGACCTATAAAGCCGCCTGGGGTACACAGGTCTGTACAGTGCAGAGTGAATTTGGGATCTGACATCTCTCCACAACAAAGAGTCTACTGATACCAAATCTGGCTTTCTGTCCCCTGTGTTAAATAGCACTTAGTGTGGATTTAAGAGTAACTTGATGGCTGATGACTTAAGAAAAGGGAATTTTAAGAGACTGCTGGAAATGAAGAAACAGAAAAGTCAATCTAGAGTTCTTAAAACCCTGGGACTTAAAATCATTGAACTGAATTTCTCCTCAACTTAAATCTATAATGATTTATAATTAGTCTACAAATATCCAAATTATTAATTACTTAGAAATACAAACACAAAATATATATATATGCCTTTCCCCTCTTGTCAAATAAAAGAAAAAGTGTCAAAAAGGCCAGTCAATAAAAGAGTTTAACAAATGTACATTTAATTTCATCTCCCATTCTCTTCTTCATTTGGAAGATCGAGTCAACTCTTTGCCAACTCTTGTATTTTGTGATTAACTCAGTTAAATGCTGAATTCATTGTTTAGGTTCAACATGTCAAAGCACAATAGCAAAACTTAGCTTCCTTCCACCTTTAAAAAGGTCAGGATTGGGTTCATTATAGTTTTGGTCATAGTGAAAAATATTTTCCCTATCAACACTGTACTGAACTGTTATCTAAAGTGCTTTTGTTTTATGCTTTAATTACAGTGGGATATTTTTTTCAAGCAGTTCTCAAATCCAAGCACATAACATTTGCAGGTTCAGCTGCCTCAGTGGGGTGCATAATTTAGAGAGCAGCTTCCCTCCTCACATGACCAAAAAGTGTCACAGCCCCATACCAATTTATTTTCAGAAGACAACAAGTTTCAAGATCAGAGGCATTTGGCTGTATTTGACTGAACTATTTGCTTGTTTTAGTCAAGCGTGTGTGACCCACTGTGATGCCTGAGAGCTCTCTCCCAATAAAATAAAATTACTATCCATCATGAGTCCACATTCGCCCTGTAGTTTCTGTGTTGATCAGCAGGTAATGAGGAAATAGAGGAGTGTACTAAAAGTATGATTGCCATGGTTTAGAGCCACACAGAGGAAAAGCACATGGAACTGACTGGAAACGCCAGACAACCAGAGGCATGTCCCTCTCTCCTTCCTTAGGAGTTCCACGATGCTGACGGGAACATGAAGTCACCAAACTAAGCAAACCACATTTTGATTTGCTGTCAACTGCAACAAAATCAGATAAGCTAGAAAGTTATTTGAGATGAAAATGTTTGTGGTCATTCCTTAAAGACCCTAAAAATGGCCTTTGTGCTCCCCAAACTAAGCTAGCCACCCCAGAAGGAGGAGTGATGAGCACAGGGGATCGGGAAAGACTCAGCGACTGTAGCTCTAGTCTAACCTGGGGAGATGAAAACCGTGGCATATGATTCTACAAAGGACTTGGAGATGAAGTGGGCTTCCCCTCGCTGGGGATGCTAATAAGAGGTGTGTAAGGACAGCTCAGCGGCTTATGCAATGAAACCAGGCAGAATTCGGTGATGAATGTTAGCTGAGTGGCAGTGTTGGGAGAGAACCAAACATGAATATTCTGCATGCTTTCTGCTCCTGAGCAGAAAAATTTTAATTTGTCAAAATGCCTTTGCAACCTGAGTACGATTTGAACCTCACACTGCCTTTGAAAGTAGAACAGGGCTGTCCTCGGGTGACTAATTGGATTACTTGTACACATCCTTAATTCCAAGGATTATATGGAGACATGTGAGAATGCTCTTACTACCTCCGACTCGCTAAGATGCCCACCTTCGAAACAATAATAGAAGCAACAAGCGGTAAAAAAACATGGAAAACCTGGAGTTCTTGTGTGTTGTTTGAGAGACTGAGAAAGGTTCAGCCTCTATAGACCACAGAGTGGAGTTGTCCTGAAAATGTCTGAAGTAGAACTGCTCTGTGACCCTATAGCGATCCTATTATTGAGAATACATCCCCAGAACTGAAGCGAAAGAGTCCGAGAGCTGTAAGTGCCCCTGTGTTCACTGTTGCATCGTTCATGACCACCCAGAGACAGACTAGCTCAGATACCAAGCAAAAGATAGAGTGAGAAGAATTGAGGGGTTATATGTGTACATATATGTATTTGTATATATATGAAGATTAATCACTTTGGAAAGAGGACAGTCTGTCAGTTACTGTGACATGGATTAATTTTGTGAGCATTGTGACAGTTTAAGTCAGGCATAAAAGAACACGTGCAGTGTGATTCCACTTAGATAGATATTTAAACGAGAGAAAATCAGCCAGGATATCTCTTGTGGGTGACTCAGGATGACATCTTGCTCCCTATTGGGAACCAAGCCCAGATTTCTATCCCTAATGAGGGAAAATACAGTGGGATTACGTTGATGCTTCTCCTAGCCACTTTTCTCTTTGGAAAGCGTGGGTCCTTTAAGCCCCAGTGACACCCTCTAGAGACTGGTGCCCTCCAGCATTGGCAGCATCTGGTGACCTACAAATATTCATATCTCCTCATCTGGTCCAGACCCAGAAAGTTTAAAAGTAAATCTTCTGATCTCCTTGCCTATCCCAAATTATTCTAGATTCTATAATCCATAGTCTAGAATCTACTTTGCAATTCAAAGAAGCTTCCTGTCAAGTCTTGGATGTTCCTTCTGAAATATCACTCAATTCTTCCTTTAAAAGGAAGGAGTTGGCTTTTTGTTGAAACAAACTATGATTTCTTTCCTCCAAGAAATCTCAAGAGTGGTAGTTTGGGTCATGGGTATGTCAAGCCTGGGGCCAGCAAGCTGGAAGAATTGGAAGTCTCATGAAATGACAGCAAACCATAGGTAAGTCAGGGAACTGGTACACACGCAAGGGGAAAAGAGCCCATGCTAAGTGCAAAACAGAGTTCCTTATCAGTGGCATTCATCCTCCTGAAGCAAAGAATTCCATGCTTCCCTGAGAGGGTAAAGAGGAGAAGGTCAGTTAGACCGAGGTGACTCACCGCAATGCCCTCAGAGGCTCCTCTGAGTTCACCGGGAGACCCTCGCTGACATTCGTGGCTGTGAATTATGGTCATTCCTCAAAGGTAACAAGAGAGGGTCTGTCAGCTGTGCAATTCCTTTGCTTTGGCAGGACACTTTGGAGTCAAGAAAACATTGGCTGGAGTTCAAGGCCAAGATTTTGGACCAGCTGCCACCATAATTTTTCAGAAATGTGATGACTGTTCCTCAAGAAATAGTTTCCTAAGGAGGCTGCAGGAATGCCCCCCAGATATGCTTGGCTGCAGGAATANCCCCCTGAACATGCCCAGCTGCAGGAATGCCCCCAAACATGCCTGACTGCAGGAATGCCCCCCCGAACATGACTGGCTGCAGGAATGCTCCCACAACATGCCCGGCTGCAAGAATGCCCCCTGGATATGCTTGGCTACAGGAATACCCCCCCTGAACATGCCTGGCTGCGGGAATGCCCCCCAAACATGCCCGGCTGCAGGAAAGCCCCCCGAACATGCCCGAGGGAGACTTAAAGAATGAAGCCTTTGCAGACCTCCAAGATAAAGGGGAGAGAACTCCAGGTAGTATGTGGAATCTTTCATACTTTATAGTTTGGGGAATCATTGAAATTTGAACGCCTAAGTCTATGGCTTGGCAAACAGCACAATCTCGGTCCCTTTTTAAATGCAGTGTAACACAGTATCTAGACAAATACCAAAGCCATGTCAGGGTTGTCAAAAGAAAGATTTACAGTGTGCCTGAGTTGCTCAAGCAGAGAAGATAGGGTTTGAGTGGCAAGAAGCTGGGTTTTAAATACAGTGTACCGAGTCAGAAATACCATCATAGAGGCATATATGGAGAACAGTGTCTGTGACTAGTAGG
>LOJH01047535.1:240-13196 GCA_001685095.1 Ellobius talpinus
AGCAGATGTATTACTGTAGATTGAGTGCTCCCAGATAGTTCTCCAGAGCAAATGTATTAGTTATTTTTTCTATTGCTTTGATAAAATACCATGAGTGTGCTGACAAGGTTTGTGTCAACTTGACATAAGCTAGAGTCGTTGGGGAAAGGAAATCTCGATTGAGACAATGCCCCCACTCGACAGGCCTGTAAGAAAGCCTGTGGGATATTGTCTTGATTGATATGGGAAGAGTCAGCATATTGTGGGCAGTGCCCTCCATTGACAGGTGTTCCTGGGTGGTAGAAGAAAGCAGGAAGAGCAAGCATGAGGAGCAATCCAGTATAAAACATTCTTCTTCAGTAACCACCTTTAGAGTTCCTGCCCTGACTTTCTTTTATGATGGATTATGATATAAACATGAAAGCCATAATAAATCCCTGCCTCCCCAAGCTACTTTTGGTCATGGTGTTTATTCACTGCAATAGATACTTTAAGACAATGACCAAGGCTTCAATCAAATTCACATGTTGGTCTCCAACTTGCTATGCAATCCTGCCCCTACAAGTTGTTAGTGGCAATTATGACTCTTGCCCATTAAGTCAGTTTCCATCTCTTGTTCATTAAGTTGCTTGCAGTGGCTGAGAACCTGATAGACATTATTTGAAAATGTCCCAGATTTGTACATCATAGATGTCAGTTCATCAAACAATCTTTGCAACAAACAGTACTGAAAACATTCCCCCCATAAATCAGTGATGAGAGGGAGTGATCTTCTCCATATGTAATGGTCCATGGCAGCAGGTCCTGGACTGAATGATTTGAGAGAGTAGAATCATAAACTTCTCTTCAAAAAAAACCTCACTTGTAATGTAACTTCTGAGGCAGGAAACCATTAGCCATCCCACCCTGAACTCGCAGCACTTAGGTTTGTGTCTGTAGGTTCTCTATCTTCTCCTTTTTAATGGACTCCTGGAAAAGAGGCAGGAGCCTGTTCATTGCCATAAATTTTCTGTAAAAACCCTGTTGGCTTTTGTGGATTGTCAGGTACATAAAACTGCCAGTGGCCAGGCTTTCAATTATAAAAGAAAATTCCTCTGTAGAGGTGAGTTCACATTCAGGGTAGCTGTTGTATGGCAGTCATTCCATTCTCCCGTTGATATGTGGAAGTGGTGACCTAAGTTGTCCTTGAGTGTGAGTCCCAGGAAAGTGGGAGAGTTGCTCCTATTGGTTACAGTGATGTTCGAAATGTTCCTCTCCCATCGGCTGACATTTCACCACGAACCATCTCTTTACTTGTTAACCATCTCTCCATCCATTTGAAGAATGGTACTATGGCTGTCCCTTGTTTTCATATTTCAAAATGTACGATTTCAAAATGACTCAATAGATATTGATACCCCATCAGTTTAACAACTTAACACTTGACACACAATACTGAGCTCAGAACCTAAAGCCATTAAGACTGAAAGTGCATCTAAGCACATGATCTTTTCTGTGTTCACATCTGCTAATCTAAAGTACCTTGGAATACTTACTGAAGATATTTAGATGAGCCTTATGTCCCTGTGCCAAAGGTGAAGTCACCCACCTGTCATGGAATTAGCTGTCACATTTAAATGAGATTTTACCAATTTCTTCAGTCACTTCCCATGATTGTTCACTGCACATTCAAATCTACCTCAAATTTACCTTTGATGGAGCAGACTTTCTGTCATAAATAGACATGTCCTGCCAGGAACCCTGTACACAGTGACCAGGATCCTAAGCATCAGGTGAGATTTTTATCATCAAATTAGAGAGTTATCATCTTATCCTTTCTATCTAATTAACACGAGAGAGAGATGGCACTTAGCTAAAAAAGCTTATAGCTTCACTAAGACTGGGCCATCCACCATATTAAGAAACCTAGGAATTTCCACTTAACCAAATGCTCTACCATGTATTAAGCATGTGGCCTTGGCAAGATTAGAGAGTGCTACTGAGCCTTGGATTCCCCATTTTTGGAACAGGAATAAGCAAGTTACTTGAAGAGTTGGGGTAAAGAACTAATGAGATAGTAAGTGCAAATTGTCCAGTAGATCACAATTTAAAATGCATTGTAGCTCTAACTATAAAGTTAATTATCTCATATTAGCACTGTGATTTAATATGCTATATTTCCCTAAAATCTAGTATCTATGTCTTATCCTCACTTAATAAAAATCAGGACATACAGGTATGAGAATTATGCCAAGTGGCATCTATAAATACTTTACATTTTACCTGTCTTGTAACAAAAGTGAAAATAGCGTTGCCTTCCTATAAAGAAAAAAGAAACAGTTGTGGGATGGAGAGATGGCTCAGTGATCAAGAATAGTAATGCTCTTTCAGTGCTCTTCCAAACTTGACTCCCAGCACTGGTGGTTCTGTGACTTGCTTAAGGCTTCCTGCAATGTAGATCAGACACATCTGGCCTCCAGAGCATCTACACTTATATGCATGTACCTGCATTTAGTCTCACACACACACACACACACACACACACGAGTGAAAAAAATAAAATAAATATTAAGAAAAGAAAAATGAAGAATGTGAACCCAGAAAAGATCATGAATTTTGTAGAATGACAAAATCCCATGTGTCACAATCAGATAGAATGTCACGTTTATGAGTTGAAAAATAATTTTCCAAGACTTGGTTTCTAAGACCACCAGCCATGTTGACCAGAGTTTGATTATTCTTTTTCGTGTATTTCTCTATCCCTTTACAAGGACGCTGTGTTGAACTTTTTGTTGCTGTGAACAATAGCCTGAGAAAAATAAAGGAGAATTTTCTTTGCTTACCATTTCAAGGAATTCAGTCCATCATGTTGGAGAAGAGAAAGGCATCTCACACACACACACACAGAGAGAGAGAGAGACAGAGACAGAGACAGAGATACAGAGAGAAAGAATGCTTACACCGTCTGGCTTCTCCTCTTCTCCCTTGTATTATTGGACCCTTCGGGCTATTGGATGGTGCCACTCATACTCAGGTAGATCATTCCATCTTAGCCAAGCATCCCTGGAAACACCCACTCAGTCACCTTCAATACACAGGCCTCATTAATCATTATGCACTTGTCAGTGAGTTAATATTAACCCTCACAGATTCCCTCCTGCCATTGAATCTGCCTCTTGATCATCATCTTGACTTCTGAAAGGTGAGCTTTCTATAAACTCCTTCAACATCCTTTCATGTCTAGGTTCAAAAATATTAACTGTCATCTCTTATGATCATGATTTTCATGGGAAATATTGAACGATTCGTTATGTCAAATTCCATAGTTCAGAGAATGTAATTATTCTCTGATTCGTCAGGAAGTGGAAGGAATTTTGAGATGGGGTGAAGCTTTCAGATACTGCAGTGTCTGACACTGTTCTTGCTGGTCCGAGAAAAATATCCACTTTTCTCCCTGTGAAAGTGTTGGTTATTTGACGGTTCTTTTAATCACACAGACCAATTTCCAAGGCATCTGGGGAACTGCATATCTGAAGTTAAAGTTTGTGAGCATTTATCTTCAATATATGTATAGTTTTGGTACATTTTAAACTAAATACAGGGATTAAAATGCATATGTGTGTGTATTTAAAGATTTATTTTGATTTTTTGTGTTTTGTGTGGGTGTGTGTGTGTGTGAGCATGCGCACATGTATGCAAGTGCCTACAGAGGTCAGAAAAGGATATCAGATCCCCTCAGGGACTGTAGTTACAGGCCCATATGTAATACAAGATGTGAGTCCTGGTAAATAAACTTCAGTCATCTGCAAGAGCACTAAGCTGCTGAGGTTGCTCTCTAGTTCCATGGATATATTTTTGTGCAATAAAAGTGGATATTAATAGGACATGATAAAGATGATAAAAATGATACACTGAAAATGCCTTGCTAATTTTCATGGCATTGTAACAATGATACAACACTTATATATTTCTATTCTCTGAAGCTAAAATTGTATTAGAATATGTAATAGTTGTATAAATTCATTTTATAAGGACTTGTGCCTATTCTGTGGTGTATTTGTAGCCTATAAACATACAGGATTTTAAAGGGATACCGACTCTACATATGAAGTAATCTACATGTGATAGTGTAGATACTCCATTAATTATTAACTTTGTATTTTGTACTGTGTCTTATATTGTAAAATATCAGCCAGCACTGATGAAGGCAGATGTGAGTATGAGTCTACATTTCAGAGCTTTCCCACATGTCTGCAGGGATTTTATTTGCTTTGTCTTATGTGTTTCAGAACCTCTTGAACAGGAGTTACTTTTACCCACGGATATGGTGATGAAGACTTAGAAGCAGCACTGTCAGTCCTGATAGTTTTTCTTTTCTTTTTTCACGTGTTGTCTTACTGGAATTATCTTGCTTATCTACTTTTAAAAAATACTGCTAATGCACTTGTTTATTCTCCAAGTACTGGCATAGGTGAAGGAAGATCACCCAGGATAATTAACAGGCAACACAAAAGCAGCATATTGCAGTGAAGTGCAATGTGGCTGAGATGACTGGACCCCCTTCCATGTCTGAGCTCATCAATAAAAGAGATACAGAATTTTCTTTTCAGCAGAAAAGTGTATACATTTGTCTCTCTTGCAGACAATTCAATCATCTGACTAGGCTTTGCATAATAAGATACAAAAAAGTCAATGGTTTGGCCCTAAAAGAAGTATGTGTTATCTGTCTTTTATCTTCTAGTTTCTGCAAAAGCTAAAGGTATTTCTTACGTATGATATGGAAGTCCATTCTCAGAATGACTTAACATCTTAAATTCTGCACATTTCATAATACAGAGCCATTATTTTCACCTGGTACATGTCCAAATAGCAACAAAAGTAAACACTAAGAAAGCAAACAACACAATTAAAAACTGGGGCCATAGAATTAAACAGAGGGTTCTCAAATTAATAAACAAATGGCTGAGAAATATTTTTTTCATGTTCAGCCATACTTAGCCACTGGGGAAATGCAAATTAAGACTACTTTGGGATTTCATTTTACTTGAGTCAGAATGGCTAAGATCAAAGCAACAAATGCTGGTGTCTTTGTAATGAAAGGAGGGTACATATTTACTGCTGTTGGAATACAAACTGGTATAGTCATTATGGAAATCAATGGAGAGGCTCCTAAAAACTTGGAATAGATCTACCAAAAGATCTAGCTATACCCCCTCAGGAACACATACTCGAAGAACTCTGTTTCATTCTACAGAGATATTTGATCCTCTATCATTACTGCTCGATTCACAATAGCAATGAACCAGAAATCCATCAACAGATAGATAAATAATGAAAATGTGGTACATATACACAATGGACTGTTATTCAGCTATAAGAAACTAATGAAATTTCTATGTAAATGGCTAGAGTTGTAAATCATCATTCTGAGTGAGATAACACAGAACCAACAAGACAAATGCAGCATGTTCTCTCTTAAATGAGGATGTTACATTGGAATCTTTCAAAATGTCTTCTTAAATTTGAGGACAAATAGAAGAGAAGACACTAGCAAGAGACAATAGGGGGCTAAATCTCAAAGGAAAGGAGATAGAATGCAGGTAGTATAAATCACGGAACAGGAAGGGTTAAATGGATCGAGGAACAGGGGATTAGGCTAGAGTACAGGGTATAGGGACGAATAACCAACACTGAAGAATTTTGAAAATTTATCACAGCAAATACTTCCTAAAATGGATTCATATATAAGATGAGTTTAAATGTTATTTTTCTGTAAGAGAGGAAAATACTTCTTCCAGATACTATAGATCATCAAATAAAAAGTGTAGCACCAGAAAAAGGTTGCATCTTTTTGAGCAATTGGTCATTGCAGTGACACACAACCCCCCCATACACACACACACACACTAATATACACTTTTACAATTGTCTTCAATGACAATAGTCTCCTGAATTTTGTGGCAGGACTCTATTGCCAAAGACATCACGTAGTTAAGTCATAGGGCACAGAGGAATCAAGCTGGTGTCCACCTGGAAGCTTCATCTCTACTGGCTGGCTTTCATAATTCTGGGAAGTGCTACATATCCTACAGATGAGAAAATAATCAACAGTCTTACCCAGGTGGGAATCTTGTGAGCTACAGTCGACAACCTGCTGGGAAAGATATGCCCACTAGTGTAGTAGTGGCAAAAAAAAAATGCTATAGGAGTAACCAACCCCTTTCTACTCGAATTTCAAGCCTGATCCATTTGATAGAAGACATGGTTTGCACTGTTAACTAGGCCAAAAACCAGTTAGGTCACAGGCTCTAGAGGAGAATCTAATACTAAATTACACAGTAATAAAATGGCCCCTGAATTCTAATCGCTATACCCTCATCCAAAGATGCTTCTTTGTACAGTAGAAGTGAGTATTTCAGAGCCCTATAACTGGTTGATATGTAGAAAATAAGAGCACGTGGGGTTCTCAAGTCTAAACAAGACAGTTATATTACACTTTCCACACTTAAGACTCAGGGATTGTTGTGTAAGAGAGCGGCAAAAATATTGTAAGAGCCAGTGGTTGTGAATATCCACAGAAAAAGACTGTTTTCTGGACATAACGTGGCTTTGGCAAACATCGACTCAAAGTAGCTGTGACAACATGTACTAGGTCTTGTCAATCAAGATTCCAGTATGAATAGGGGAAACTTGTGAAACTACACCCTTTGCAGAAGATTTGTTGTGACTTCTAAGAGGCTCCTCACTCTAGGAGGTGGTTTTTACTTGTCCACAGTAAGTGAGCTCAGTGGGTTTTAAACAGAAACACGGGAGTCTGGGAAGAAAGAATGTGGGGGATGGGGAGAAATTGGAGAAAGCAGAAAGGGGAATGAATTTACATAATTTGAAATATATTATGTGCATGAATGAGCTTCTCAAACAAATAATACTACTTTTTATCATAACAATGAAATGAAGATTCTAACAAATAGAATGCATTAAAAGTGAATATTAGCATGTGAACCTATCATTGTGTTGTAGTGGGTAAGTACTGTGTAATAGATATTTTTCTTATCATTTGTGGCCAAATACTTGATGAAAACAACCTTAAATCATGTTTTTGATCATGATTGTAGAGTATGGCCCATCATGGCAGGGAAATGGCTCTAGTTGTGAAAGTAGGAGCATGAGGCAATTGTCAGCAATGTTCATAGTCAGAAAGCAGAGAGAGAAGCAAGCTGGTGCTCATACATCTTCTTCATTTTCTGATCGCGTTTGGAGCTGTGATTAATGGGATGGTGCTGTCCCATTTGGAGTGAGTCTTCGTATCCCAGTTAAACCTTTCTAGAAAAGCCATAGAGACATGGCTAGGGAATATTTAATGGGTGATTTCAAATATATTCAAGATGATAATGAAGACTATCACATAAGATCTTACAACAGATTGCAAACCACATTAATCATATTCATGCAGCTCAACTTTTTCCTTATGCTTTAAGTTAAAGGTAAAACAAGGATCATACTTCTTTTTTGTTTGATCATGCTTAACACTTCTGAAAGTTATCACTATTTACTTCTTTAAAAGCATGTTTGGTTGTATGGATGTATGCAAGCCTTTACATATTTACATTTGTGTGTGTTTGCATGCATAAGCTTCAGTATATATACACACATGCATGTATGTTTGCATGCCTATGTGCATGGCGGCTAGAAAAGGATTGGACTTCCTGGAACTAGAGTTACAAGTATCATTCAACTTGTTATCTGGGAACTGGAATCAAACCTCCAGTCTTACTGGTCACACATTGTAAGCTCTTAACCATTAAGCTAACAGCTCTCCAATCCCTTCTTTATTCCTTATATGTACCAACTTTATAATCTTACAGCAATTACAGCCTTCTGGAAATCAATACTATTCCACTATATATCCAGGTCAGTGATCCATAAAATGTGATCCTATGAATTAGCATCTTCTAGGAAATGGTTCCTTCTGACAGATTGTCTGAGGCTAACATGCATCTGAGCACCTGTGTTTATGAAGCTGCACTTTCTGAGCTGCAGTTGGAAGTAGGAGCCATAGAAATGAGGGATTTTATAATGGTGTTTTATAGGCCATGAGCCTTCCCCACAGAAGAGGTCTTAATATTTCTATAATGAAAGAAGTTTTTCAATACACTTCAGCTTGTCCAAGAAGAATGGTAATCAAGAAAGAAACGTCTGATACAGTATAGTAGCATATAACTATAGTCTCCATATGATGGGAGGGGTTACCAGGAAGGTCAAGAGTTTAAGATTAAGATCCTCAAGCTCAAGGATATCCTGGATCCCCTGGTATTAATTTTTAAGAGAGGGAAAAAAATCCTTCCTCAAACAAGTGTAACGTTGGTTTGGAGCATTTCCTTTCTGTGGACACATAAAAAAAAACTCTAATTAAATTGAATAGTTCACAAAACAAAGCCAAGCATGAACAGAGGAAAGACCTGTAGGGATGGGGACACTGACAGAATTAAAGGGATGTGAAATAAAGAAGTAATGAATGAAAGCATCGAGAATTCTTTCTATGTATTTACAAACTTGTCAAAGAACAAATTTAATTAATTAAAATTACTGTAAATATTGACAAGAAAAATTATCTAAATGACTTGGTCAAAAAGCATGAGAATTTTATTGGGGAGGTGGAAGTGGCTATGGTATGTGGCTCACCTTATCAAGACTACCATTGAAGTCCCAAAGTAAAGACTTAACCAAGACAGCACACAGGAAATGAACATAGTCAATATGGGCTGAGCTAGTGGCTCCTGAAAGGCAAAAAAAATATTGCCAGAGGAAGTTTCAAAAAACTTTTATGAATGAAAAGGGAGTCTATGAGCGAATAATATTTGGATTTCCTGAACTCAACAGCTTAAACATTCTAATGTAGTGCCTTTCTAAACCTCTAGTGACTAAAACACATTTTGAACCCTTAAAATGGGGCTACCGTTGGGTTGATTTCAGTGGAGAACTTAGATTTTCCTCTTTTTTTATTGATTTTTATTGAGCTCTACATTTTTCTTGGCTTTTCAAGGAGAAGGATGGAGGCAGATACAACAGGATCTCACTCCAGGACTGCCTCACCACAGGATAGTTAATGGGTCAACAAAATATTATGGGAAATCTTTTGAAAATAAAGGCCATGTGCAAACGTTAACTCATGAGTTTGGAAGAGGGAATTAATTAGAATGAGTTAAGACTTAAGGAAGGAATTTCTGATAATGACTGAATCATACAGTTTATGACACCTTTGAGATGTTGTATGCGCGCATATCAATCTCAGACTCTACATCAGTCTTTCTCAAATTTTCTAATGCAGTTCCTTATGTTGTGGTAACTCCCAATCATAAAATTATTTTGTTGCTACTTCATATTTGTAATCCTGTTACTGTTATGAATTGTTATGTAAATATCTAACAAACCACCCCAGGGGTCATGACCCACAGGTTGAGAAACACTATTCTACATGGTAGTCTCAGAATCTTTAGATTTTCATGGTGCATGTTTTATTGGTATCTATTGATCTCTATAAACAATCAGGAAATTTCTCATTTTTTCTGCTCCTTTTATCGTTCTGTTACCAAAAGAGCTTTAATGTCTACAGAATAAGTATGTCATAAAGAATTTCCTTAAAACCAACAAGGCCCAAAAAGGAAAGAAGTAACCATTGGAACAAGTAATCTATAGTTTATTGCTTTTAGTTCAGGACAGTCCAGTGTTGAGATTATTGACTCTCAGCCAAAACAAAGCTTCAACTCACGGAAGCAGTGTAAGTATACTGGATTAAAGGTGGAAACAACTTTAGAACAGTAATGTAAATGAATGAGAGAAGGCAGACTGCAGAGATCTAACTCCTGTGCTAACTGTTGCCTGTTAGGAATGTATATTTGGAAATACTCAACAAAATTAGCTTCAAAAAGGAAGCTTGAATACAAACCCTAGACTTAGGTCAGCTCACCCCGTGTGATAGCTGTCTGTAACCAGGACCACTAAACAGTGACAGCAGGGGAATAAAGATGAGACTGGAGACAAGATGAAGAGCATGAATTCCCACAGAGCCAAGGGAAATACTGAGGATTATATTTCAGTGTAGTAATCACAGAGAGTATAGGTGTTTGGAGGCAATATCTCAACAGAGGCAGAACATTGAGAGATTATTAAGGTCTAGGCTCTGGCATCAGCTTAGAGCTCACTTTGGCCTCATGTTAGTATGTTGACCGAGGATTGAACAGTAAATACAATGTTTTCATCTGCAAATGCAAGATATACTAGTGCATGGTTGACAAGTTTAGTTTTTCTCAGGAGCCCTCAAGTACCTGATAGTAGGGAAACCAGGATAGAATTTTATTGCAGTTTGTTCTAATTTCAAAAATTGGTATTATCTTTCTGATGCTATAGTAACAAATTACCACAAACTTAGTGGCTTGAAACAACATGCATTTTTCATATTTTAGCCTGATCTTACCAAACTAACATGAAGGAACCTAGGATCAATCTGGGGGCTGCAGAGGAAAATCTGTTTTGTGTTCAGTCAGGTTATAAGTGATGTTATGTCCCCTAAATGTAAGACTGTCATCTCCAAACTTGCTGGCTGTAAACAGAGGGAGATTCTTGAATTTCAGTTCAATTTCTTGAGTTAATCCTTTGCTCATTTCTTCTCTTATTTTGAAAGATAGTAAGAGCAAATCAAATGCATTCCATGTTAAAATATCTGGTCATGCTTCTGTTGCCATGTATATGTATTTGAGTATCCTGTAAAAGTTCTTGTCATTAAAGACTGATGTTAGCAGATTGTTCTCAGTAAGATGACCAAAAATAATGTCCTAGTCCCAAGGTCTGCACCCTGTGAAGGTCATTGATCACCTATGTTCATATTGACACAGGTTCTAGAAATAGGGAATAAATAGCTAGTGCAAAACTGATTCTATCTATTATATCACCCATCAAACAATTTCTGGCCTTATTTGGATAAAATAGTGATATTTGAATGAATATCATTTAGTATATCTTCATATTGCTTTTATCTTGACAAAGATACCATAATATATGTCAGTGGTTGGGTACTGAAGTCTACAGCTAGACAAACCTTCTTCTTCTCTCCTTGTCTCCATTCACCCCCTTTACTTTGTACTCCCTCTTTCTCCCCCCTCTTCTTCTCTTCCCTGCCCCTTATATTCTATGATTGATTTCTGCTTACCTTGATTCCTAGGAAATAAGAATGCTAATATACTATAATGGTGCCTATGGGATCCTCAGCACAGCGGAGTCCTCACTTCAGTATTTTGGGGCTTCTTTATTTCTTCCAAGAGGTGTCTCTAGAAGATTCACAAGTCAGAGCCTTTAGGTTCATCTGCTATCATTCCTGTTTTGTGTGTATCTTAGGAATTTTTACATCACATAAAAGCAAAGACATTCTTTGGAGCTAATTTGCTTCTCCTGAGACTAGTTACCATTCAACCCCTTATGTGTCCTTGCCACTGCCTTGTAAAATTCAGACAGAGAGCACAGCTTACCAGGCAGCCTCATCTGCCCAAGGAAGCAAGGGGGAAGGGAACACGCTTCTCTTCAAAGGGGTCTTCCAAATGATACAAAGCACCAGCCCATTTTATGAATTATTTCTTTTAACTTTCTGAGATTGTAATGCAATCGCATCATTTCCCCCTTCCATTTCTTTCCCCAAAACCCTCCCAATATACCCTTCCTTTCTGCATTTCAAATTCCTGCTCTCTTTTTTCATTAATTGTTGATAGATGCATAAATATAACCTTCTCAGTTAGTATAATGTTACTTGTATATGTGTTCTCAGGCATCGGGTGTAGTCAGTCCATCTTTAAGTCTCTGGAAGCTGGGAGTGGAGAAATCATCTCCAATTTTCTCCTAATAGTCCCCAATGCTCAGTCTGATTTTCCTTCCTAAGACTAAGAGAAGTCATTATCATCAAGTTTGTGTTGTTGAGGAGTGGTGCTGTGACTGTCTTCGATAACCAAATGAGAGCAAAAGAGATCCAAGTCACTTCTGGGCTGCAGCTGGAAATAATTACCACAGGGTTGTAAAGTATAATCTCTCAACCTGGGAACTTCATGGGAGTGTTAAAAGAGACTAAAGAGACTCATTCTAGCTCACCAAGTTTTTACAGAAATAACGTGCTTAGGGAGGCTGTATCCAATATGCAGTGCAGACATTTGGGGCTGCTGTTATGGTAGCAGATTGTAAAACATACTGTTAGTGACTCCCTATTTATCTTTTACTCATCTCAGAAAGAAAATGAGCTTTTATTATTTTCCTTGTCAATGTCAATAATTGTATCTGCTGCGTAGGGGCTGGAGAAATGGATGAGCAGTTTAGAGCATTTGTTCCTCTCTCAAAGGACCCAAGTTCAGGTCTCTGTACCCACATGACAGTTCATAATTGCATATGACTCTCCACTGAGATTACTTAATTCCCTCTTCTGGTTTCTGTATGCACAAGGTGCATGTGCATACACTCAAACACATACAAATATGCATTAAATAAATAAACAAGTTTGGTGTAATCAGAGCCGCGCTTAGGAATTCAGGGATAACATGAATTGACTTTGTTCTGAGAAGTATCACCAGGGACAGCTGTTTTCAAGAGGGGAGCTTGGGAGTGTGGGAATGGTGCAGTAAGGTTCAGACTTGATCAGTAAATGTATTTTTTAAAAGGAATTCTATCTGTACATACAAGCCTCTATGGCATGAGGAGCAAAGGGGGTGGAATCTTAAAGACCACTTAACAGTCACTAACTCCTTCTGCACATATTTTTCCTTTTCTGAAAACGAAAATACTAGAACTTTTCACACAGTTGTTCAAAGCCAGACTGTGAGGAGTTCAGGGGTCCCATTTTCAAAATGCTTAAGGCAGGGCTTGAATATTTGGAATGTCTCTAACTGTATTCAGAGCCGGAGTTTTTAATCCTGTTTTGAAATTTTGACTTTCAAGTTTGTTGTCCTGGTAAGAAGGTCAATGAT
>LOJH01047536.1:0-13196 GCA_001685095.1 Ellobius talpinus
TTATTAACCAATGAAAGTAACACATAGACAGATGACCCTCCTCCATCAAGGAAACACATGTTAAAGTGGAATTACTCTATAATTGGGGTGACGATGTCCCTACTAGACATCAGAGGCTAACAAATAAAAAGCCCAGGAATTAGTTACCTCTTTTAGAGTTGTTGGTCAGTGAGTTTCCACAGACTCCCCCCAACCCAACTGGGAAGTATGGGGGTGTGTGTGGATACTATTAGAACACATTGTATGGAATTTTAAAAGGACTAATAAAAGGTAAAAATAAGTAAAGAGGAAGTTGGTTTTTTTTTTAACATGTAGGGGCACGACTGTGTTTTAAGGTAAAACTGTTATTTGTATATTAGTCTCTCTCTTAGGGCTATGCTGAAATTGGGATCTTAAATATTCCCCAGTGGCCATATGTTAGAGGCTTGCTTGTCAGCCTGGGGCATGATTGGGAGGTGGTGTAATGTTTAAGACAAAGAGCCTGGTGGGATGGACTTAGGTCTCTGTTGAAGATAGAAGCACCCTAGACTCTCTTTTTGCTTCTGGTTGGTGTGGGGTAAATGCCTTTACCATTCGTATCCTGCCGTGATAATACTCTGGCCTCACAAGAGCTCAGAGTAGTGGAGCCAGCAGCCTATGGGCTGGGAATTCTGAAATTATGAGCCACACTCACCCATCCTCCTTTCAGCCTTCTCTAGTGTGTTTTAAAGTGAAGGGAAGCTGACAAGTGGCCACCTTCGTTATGGTCACAGCCAGTTTCATTCCCCAGTGTCTACTATTTCCCTCCCTGTCCTCTGGTATGGAAGCAGGACTTCTATACTAAGTAAGCCCCCGCAACAGCCTGATGTGCCTGCCACATGTAATAGATTCCGATACATAGCAGCTTTCTCTCCTCGTCGACTAGGGCCTCTCTGGTTGTGCTCTAAATTCTAGTCCATTTCTTTTCTCTATCTTGCATTAAACGGCTCAGCTCTAAAAGTCATTATCTACACAGCACTTTGAATTATTTTGCAGAATGACAAATGTGGCATGCTATTCCCTTTGATTGCAATAACATCCCTCCTCCTCTTAGCAATGGGCATCACATGGTGTGAGCCCTTACCACGCTCAGCACCAACTCTAAGTTCTTTACAGGTTCAGGTACTAACTCTTCGTAACAGAGTCTCTGATGGAGCTACAGATATTGTCCTAGTTCTACAGATGAGAAAAATGAAAGAAATAACTTGCTTAAAGTCACTCAAGGAGTAAATGCCAAATGCAGTTAAGAAGTAAGGCAGGATCTGGGAGAAGTTGGGGGAGGCGAACCATTAATTAGACTATATTATATGAAAAGATATTTTACAATAAAAATATAAAAAATAAAAAGAAATCTACCTCTATTTAAGTAAAGATAAAAATTAACAACAAAGGGACGAAGTTAGGAGGGAGATGTGATTGGCGTAGGGTCGTGAATGAAGTGAGAGACAGGGAGGGAGTGGGGATGATATGATCAGTATATACTGTATATGTTTGAAATGTCAAAGAAAAATTAAAAAGTAAAAACAAAATCATGTCTAGCGCCTGTGTTTTCTCCACTGCTCTAAATGGAACTCAGCTTTCAGTTCCCCCTTTAGATGTCACTCAGTTAGTGAAGATAGTTAGTGCCTCTAGCTGCATCTCCCCAGCGTTGCCTTGATCATCTATTAAGCACTTAGCATCCTGTAACAGATCTATGAAAGGAATCAGGGCAATGAATTGTGGATCCTTAACAGAGAACTCAGCACCTATCTTACTTAGGGGACGTATTGTGAGGTGGCATGTATAACTGAGTGATTTTTTTCCTTCCATGTGTATTTATTTTCTACTTCAGCTCTTATTTCTTTTCCTTCAGACTTTCATAAAATGAAAATCAGCTACTTTATGCACTCATAAAATATCAATTTGAGTAGTATTAATATTTCATAAGAAGCTTTTTGTTTTAAATATGGAGTGAGACACTAGCTAGAATATTAAAAATGCCTTATTTCTCAAAATGAACATATTAAAAAGAAATGGTTTTCTGATTTTGTAACATACATGGGTAGGAAAAACAGATTTGATATATCAGGACTTTCCCTATAGGCGATTGGTCAAGAATGCATTTATTCTATGAGACAATGGACAGCTGATTTTCATCACAGAAATATCCACAGTCCTATAGATGTTCTAGCCAGTAACAGGGCTTACAAGATGTCAAAACTTTTATCTGCTGCCTACTCTCTAGCTATAGTCAACACATTAAAATAGAAACAACACAAAAGACAGCTGTTATGTGGTAATTATACTGATTTCTAATTGCTTCTGGTAAAAATAATGCATATTCTCAACTAGCAATTTATTTTGTCATTTTTTGTTTATTTAAATACGGATCTTCCAAAATAAAACAAACAGGAGACTTCTTTCCCTTCAGTCACTGAAACAAATGAGCCACCATTCTCTACAGTGTGTTTCTGCCTTCGCCCTTACATAAGAGCATCATCTTCCAAAGGTCTGCATTGGTCACTGCGGTGGCTGATTCTCATTTAGAAGAATAATAACAATAAGACTTAGATATCAATAAGACTCAGATATCAATGCCAACAAACACAAAACCTAGCTCAACCCAGCAATTCACTACATTGAGAAATCACCAAGGAAATAAAAGAAGTTGGTGTTTGGGAAGCTTGACTGTGCTCACGTGACTGTACTGGTGTTAGGGAAGCCTGACTGTGCTCACATAACTGTACTGATGATAGGGAAGCTGGACTGTGCTCACGTGACTGTGCTGGTGTTAGGGAAGCCTGACTGCTCAGGTGACTACTGGTGTTTGGGAAGCTTGACTGTGCTCAGGTGACTAAAGCTCATCTTTCACGTGACCATGGCCTCAGATGTAGCCGTCCCGTTGCCAGAAATGGTTTTACTGAAGAACAGGCTTAAACTAATTGCCTTTTTTTTCAGTTCTTAGAACTCATGAGTTCTTATGTTTTAATCATGTGCTTTAACCAAACTGGGTTATGAGGGACAACCTTTTCATTTCACTGTTGGGGATCGAACGCACATCTTCCCACATCCTTGGTAAGTACTTCACCCAGAGTTCTACTCACAGCTCTCGGGAACATCTTGATGCATGGAGTTCTTCTGTTCTTTGGGATTTTATTGGAATTATTATTTGAATTTCCTGATCACTTCTGCAGTTCTACAATGGTAATGTTTGTATGCTAACCTTTTCTTCATATTTTGATACATTGACATCTTTGAATCTTACCTGAGTAGGGATAGACCTGGAGTTCTTAAAGGGCTCCAAGGCATACTTGCTACATGTACACTGAATGATCCAAAGTCAGACCTCTTTTATAATGACTTTATAACTCAGGAGGCAACATCCCATCCCTCTGCTTTGTCATTCCCGGGTCAGCCACCACATAGCTAGAACACCTCTATAGCTGAAATTACTCCAACTTGTGAACTCTAAATGTCTCCCTCTGCCCATGGAAACTCCAGGAAATTTGACAGCATAAATTACCCTCCAAGTCCCTCTCTACCCCCCAAACTCCTCACACCCCTCCTTCTGAAATGCAGTGGTATTCTACTGAAGGGGCCTGCATGCCATGTCCTGCCTCCCAGTGCTAGACATGTGAGAAGAACCAACTCTTTCCCAGAGCGCTTCTCATGCCTTCTTTCTAATACCATGTGACTAACCATTATAGAAAGAACACAGGGCAAACATCAAGCCTTTCCCACATCCAGAGGCAGAAGACACCTCTGACTTCTCTAGTCTCGTGGCCCCATACTTCCATAGGAACTGTCTTACTCAGGACCAGCTGACTCCTAAAATAAGTAAAAGACTAGCCTAGAAGAACTCTTTCACATGGAAACCAATAATTCAGCGGCCAGAAGCCAATCTCCTCTTTTACAGAGTTAGCATACTTTAGGGCACCATTCCCCTGTTCAAACCACCAGGGCCAAGTTCCAAACCTGTTACAAGTCTTGTGTTCCTGAACCTGCTGAATCTATTCAAATTCACTAACTTGATACCTACTTATCCTTCCTACCCCATCCCTTTCTCCAGGGACCACAAAATGACTCTCTTATCTTCCCTAAGATGGACTGGTTTAAAATCAACTTGATACAAATTACAGTCATCTGGGAAGTGGGAACCTCATTTGAGAAAATGCCTCCACCAGATTGGCCTGTGGGGCATTTTCTTGGTTGATGGTTGATGTGGGAGGGCCCACTATGGTCCCATGCCTGGGTTGTTGGTCCTGCTGAGATAACAAAACGGATGCCAGCAAGAAGCATTGCTCCGCATCCTCTGCTTCAGCTATTGCTTCCAGGTTCTTTCCTTGAGTTCCTGCCCTGACGTCCCTAGATGATGGGCCTGTAGGGTGAAATAAACTCTTTCCTCCCCAAATTGCTTTTGGTCATGGTGTTTTATGAAAGCAGTAGAAACTCTAAAACATCTCCTTTACTCGTCTCCTACTTGGTGCTTTCTGACCTGGCCATGCGTGATCAGGCATATCTTCCAGTCTTCAGAACTAACAAATCATAGTTTCAAAGTCAATCACTTTCTAGTCCACTGCTTTATCGCTCCTGGATAGCGAGAAAAGTCTACATTTGAATACATGTGAGCGACCTTTGTTGACACAGATGCTTCCTCTCTGGGAAACAAAGGCTTTCTCTAAGAGGGGAACAAGATCAGTTTTTTTTTCATTCCATATAGTGCTGTGCTTGAAATAGATTGCAAACAATTTGTTTTAGTGTTCTGCAGATATTCGATTTGCATATCAGTATATTGATGTCATCTTTGCCTGTCATTGATGATTCTGAAAAGGAATAGATTACTTGTCCTGATTCTTGCTGAAAGGCAATAGGTATTACTTTCTCCATTGACAGCTACAGAGGAGATGCCCATGAGTACATCCCAACTGACACATCAGCATTTGGCTTAGATGAGCAAGTTGCTATTCTCCAGAAATAATACCTTCTCAGTGCCTATTATGAGCCAGTTATTTTGCTAAGTCCTCAGCAACACCAACACATAAAGTACTGTGTCTACAAGGTGACAAGAGTAATATATAAATCTCTATAAACATTTTCTCTAACCCTGCCAAAGGTTACACTGCTTTTTATCAACTTGCTTTATTGAGGATAAACTGAGACCTGAATTGATTCAACAACTTGCTCTAGGCCACACAGTTAGAAAACAAAGCAATAGAATTTAAGCCAGGTCTGATTCCCAAAACCCATTTTAACAGACTTCTTTAAATGGCTTTTCCATTAGTATAGATAAGTAATTAATTGCATCAATGCCTTAGCTATTTAAAGACCAATATAAAGTAATAGTTGAAATACATACTTTTTTTGTTTTTTGGGTTTTTTTATTTTTTGTTTTTTGTTTTTGAAACCAGGCTGGCCTCAAACTCACAGAGATCCACCTGCCTCTGCTTCCCAAGTGCTGGGATTAAAGGCGTGTACACCACTGCCCGGCTCTACATACTCTTAATTTATAAGAAAAGCAACTTTGTATTTATACAAACTTTAGAAGTTACACACATAACTCAACTACAAACAGGTGATATGGTATGCATTCAAAGGACAAGTGAACTGTGTGCTGGTCTGTCTCTCCTTCTATATAGCCACCAATATCCACAGTGTTCATCCTGGTAACATTATCCAATCCCAACCAACCCAAACACCTCATCACTACACAGTCTAGTGAAGCTTTTCCCATGCTATTTATTTTTTTTTATTTTTTAGACATGGATGTTTTGTTTGTACTTATCTAAGAGAACCATGTATGCATAGTACTAGTGGAGGCTGGAAGAGGGTGTCAGATCCCCTGCAACTGGATTTAAAGGTAGACATGATCCACCCTGAGGCTGCTGGGAAGGGAACCTGACTCCTCTGTAGGAACAAGGGTTCTTCACTGCTGAGCTATCTGTCCAAGTTTCTACCCCCATAATACCTCACTATAGGGATATAATTCTAATAAAATAAACTCCTAGAGGCCACACTCAAGCATGGATATGGAAGGGGATGGCATCCTGGTAAATGAAAAATTTAAGGAAGGAGAGTGATGAAATCTTGAGAGGAAGTTGGGAAAAACTAAGGACTAAAGAGACCTATAGGTCCATACTTTTCAGAATCACAATATTAACAGAATTTCTGCAGGAAAAGATGCCTTTAGACAAATGATGTGTCTTCTAGGAGCCAAATAGAAGCTTTCAGGATTATAAGTCTCACATTAAAGGTCAAGCATCATCATCATCTGCAAAAGTAATCAATTCAATTCTGTTTAACAGAGCATTCCTAGCATCGTTTGGCATCTGTTTTGGGGGAAAGCTAATGCAGCTAATGTAAGGCCATGAAGGTACCAGGCTGCATCTTAGAATAGCCATTCTAGTATCAGGGAGAAAGGTAGACAGAAAGGGAGTCTGAAGAGGAAAGTTATGGCAATAATCTGTAGGAAGATGTTTGAAAATTTTCTAATTCAAACGTATTAGAGTAAATGAGTCATCATTTAACACAATTAAACTACATGTGTCCATGGAAGTTACAAAATGCCTTTAAAACAAATACTGTAAGCATTTAAAATATTTCAGAGAAAGAGAAGAGATGATGGAACCCATTAACAGATGCAGAAGGGAGCCTTTGCAGAAGTCAAGGTTAGTCCACTTCTCTCTACCTGTCTCTGCAGAAACCATGAGGAATCAACTCTGGGTTCACTATACCAATATGGTACCCTCATGAACATCTCATCTAGAATTAGCGGTCTTAATAATTGCCTTAAAACATTTATAGCCTGTAGAATGCTGCATAGAGCCTGGGGAGCCCTGGGGCTGGTGGCAAGGCCTCTGCTGGGTGGGATGACAAGGACGTCCTTCTGCTCTGAGCATGTTAGGGAGCAGGCCCATCCACCTCTGCAGGCGAAGCACATTTCCCAAGAAGAAGCCCACATTTTCTTTTTTTATCTTTCTATCACCACCCCCAGGTTGGCAACCCAACTTCCACTTCTTGGTTTAAAAAATACAGCTTCATGGGTAACCTTCCTGGTCTTCTTTAGTCCTCAAAATAATCCTTCAAAAATATACATCTTGATCCCTATTTTTATAAAAAGAAATATTGAGGTTGAACAGAAAATGGCAGCATTGAGGTTGAAATCTCGATTTCTCCCACTTCACAGTACATGGTTTTCCTAAACTGCCTTTATTTGGTTCACTTTGAACAACAAAGGCTTGGGAAAACACGCTCATTAGAGAAGTCTAAATCCTTTGTAGTTTTGATTTAAATGAAACCGCAGTAGGTGGTGTTATCTCCAGATCTTCAGATCATATGTCTATATTTCTCCTCTCACTTTCCTTCTTTTGCTCTACCACATATGTCTGACCTTCTGACATGGTGACAGAACACTGTCATCTACAAAGGCCACCCTTGAGAACTGTGCAGTTCAGTTACAGAACAAGACAAAGACCCAAACCGTTATGATGTTTTAAGTAAGTTCACTCATTTGTGTTGAGCCATGTTCATAGCTATTCACTGCCATATGAGCTGTGGGTCAGAAAATCCTGTACCTGCTTCCTGCCCATTTGGTGACTTTCAGGAGGGAACAGTCACTGGTAAGACACAACTTCAGCACCACTATGTCCATAGACAGATGTACTTGGAGTCCAGTTGCCCCCTTGTTTGGGGGTGCTTCAGGCTGCTGAAGTTAAAGAGCCCATGAGAAGCAGGTTGAAACACAGTACTTAATACATAACAGGTATTTGATAAATGCTTTCTAAATTGAATGAAATGTCCTTTGCTTTGAGGAAAAATTTCCTCTAATCTGGAACAGTGACAGTTGTACACCCTTACACAATAAAATAGGCAAAATGTGGGAGTCTATCCCCATCATTTAAAGACTGGTTCTTAAAAGTACATATAGACTATCCATAAAATGAATGGCTACACATAATAGGTCTGATTTAATATTATTAATTCAACCTTGCCTGAAAGGAATGCAGTGCTGTAAGATGACATTGAAGCATGACATCCAAATAGCATTTGCCATGCCAGAATAAATATTAAACCACATTATCTGACACTCCTTAGGGAACGGCCTTGCAATGTCAAGACCATGGAAAATGATGGGAAATCAAATTCATAGAAATTTGACTTAGATGTTCAAAATAAAATGAATCTCTCTCATTGAATGCATACAGCGATGAGATGATAGCAAAATGATTACACAAGCAAGGCAGAACGTTGCTACGAAGATGAAGGAGGTCAGGCTGAAATGGGTTTCACGGTGGAGTTTTATGATCACATTTATATATTCCCTCATCAGGCCGTTTTCAACTGCAGTTTTTACACAATATCCACTGAGATGCTGGAATACAAATCCATTTCAGATATGCATGTTCATTGTCACCAAGACCACCTACTGGAAGCAGGAGCAGTGTTTGTTCTCATAAACTACACCTCATACTTTCCTGGAAGTATAGGAATAACCTCACTAGTGGTGATGTGTAGAGACTAAAGAATTTTTGTGTAAGGAAAAGGTTGGTTGTGAGAAAAACATCACGTTCAAGGACTGGCAAGCATACAGTATGCTGGATCTAAAAGGGACCACAGGGAAGTGGCAAGAGACATGGTGGAGGGCTAGGCAGAGGTCAGCTGTAAGCAAGTCTTCATGACAGACTTCAAAGGAGGTTAGAATAGGTAAAGAATTATTTTCCAGGTCTCATGAAAAACAGATACAGTCAAACCCAGAATTAGGCTATGTTAAAGCTGTGTTACATGGCATACTATCACTTTCAGAGTTGGGGTGCTACATTTCAGAGGCAACAACATAGCCCAGAACCTCTATTTGATGAGAATAATTCTGTTAAAGTGGTGGTGTGGGAGCCTGGGTCATGATCATATTCTGTTCTTTATTCTACATGTTTCGTATAATTTTCCCAAAGATCTTAGAATTACTAGAATCAGGTCCAGCCCTCTAACTGCAGTTGGTGCTTAGATGTGGTCATCTTTCAGGAAGGCTTGGTCACATCCCAATTATCTGCTTGTTTGTCTATTGGTTCTGGTTTTTGAGACAGGGCCTCTCTACATAGCTCTGGCTGTCCTGGAACTTCCTATGTAGATCAGGATGGCCTCAGACTCACAGAGATCCTATTGCCTCTGAATCTTGAGTTCTGGGGTTAAAGGTGTGAACGCCCATGCCCGGACGCAGTTTTTCTTTGTGTGGTACCAGGGATTGAACCCAGGGCCTGACACTTGCTGGGCAAGTGCTCTGGAATTGAACTTGGTTCACATCCTCTTTTTGTCTTTTATTATGGGTCATGTTAACTTCACTAGCCTGGTCTTCAACTTACTCTGCAGTCAAGGTAGGTCTTTAGCTCATTATCCTTCTACTTCAACCTCCTGAGGAGCAAGGCTTGTGAACCTGTGCCATCAGGTCTTGTTCACATGCTAATCTTATAGCACACACAAACTCCTCAGGAGCACCTACCTGCCCCCTTCCTGTAGATGTAGCTTGCTAAGGGTATTATGTACTGGCAACTGTTCCATGGCCTCTTACTGCAGTCACAGCTACTACAGACTAATGCAACTTTATTTCAAATGAGAGGATGAGAAGTTTACAACTACAAATGAAAGGGGCCCAGACCAGTATCCTTTAAGGTCATGTGACTGAAGCCCAAACACTACTACTCCCAGGAACCTCTTTTTCTATTACCAGACTGTCCATCTTATAGAAAAGGGCAAATGAACTCTCCAACTTCTCCTAACAGAATACATCTCTCTGTCTCTACATATTAGCCTTTCCTCTGAGGTATCCCAAACTCATTTAGACCCTGAAATGTTGTCTACTGTCTACTCTGTTAACTAACAAGGATAAAGGAAAGAGTGAGGACATCATGCCCATGTACAGTTGAAAGGTAGAAAGTCCCATCCCTTGTGTCTTCTGGAGGTCATCACTATTGTCCAGTGAAGCTCACCAAAGTGCATGCTGGGAAGATCTCTTGCAACTAGTTCCTAAGCTTGGAGCCATGTGGAGGCCCTGGGAAGTCAGGACACCTCTAGGGTTCTTCCCCCACAGCTATTTCCATGGGGCTATGGCAAAGATGATTGCTCCCCCCATGGTCTTTCTTTTTTTGTGTGTAGCTTCACAGTCTAAGATTCCAAATGTTTCTCCCACACTACATTTCAAAGGGAGCCCCAATTTCCTGTGGGAACACAGCCATATGTGCCTGCTATGGAGCTGAAGTAATTTCAATTTTATTCTTTTATAATGGAAATGAAGCTAACTGGGCTGAGTACAAATGAACGGAGAGTTATTTAAAACCTCTAATAGAGCAACTCCAGTAAAATGTAAGCATGCTGCCAATTGCACGGGCCAGCTCCGACATCTAGTTCTGTTAAGCTGCTGGCTTTCACAGAACTACAGTGACATTTTATACATTGGGTGCTAGCCTCCTTGTATGTGGAATTGGAGGGACTTGAAGAGATAAATGATGGGCTTTGGGAAGATAAAAATAGAAGCAAGAAGTGATGTAAATAATAAAAGTGTTGTAATGATCTTATGGGGCTGAGTGCAACTTCCTCCAGAAACCATTGCACATTGCAGAGCCTTGCTGCACAAACCTAAGGCAAGGAAGAAATGCAGTGGAGAGGTTCCTTGGGAGCAGGATCCTGCCAGCTGTCTGGGAGGATGACTGAATCTTCGTGTAAATGAAACAGTAAAGACCTTGCCATAATTTTGCTAGTCCAGCATATCTATAGCAGGATGGGGGAAAGGAGGTGCAAAGCTCAGGTAGGAAAGGGCCAAGGGACATTCTCAGAAAGGGACTGAGTGGATCATCAGCCACCATGAGTCACTTTCTCACTTCTCATCTTCCTCCCTCCTCCCTACCTGCTGATCCCCTGCCTCTACACCCCATCTCTCAGGAGAGAACAGGACCTTGTCTGCTGCTGTTCTTTTATCTTTTCTGTTTTATTTTTTTCATCTATCATTTTAGTAAAAGGGACTGCCATAAATCACTTCCTGGTAGCCAGAATAATTGTTAAATATACATAAATTTAAACCCCTCAGCCAGGCAGTGGTGGCACTTGCCTTTAATTCCAGCACTGAGAAGGCAGAGGCAGGCAGTTTTCTGTGAGCTAGAGGCCAGCCTGGTCTACAGAGAAAGTTCCAGGACAGTCAATGATAACAAATAAACAAACAAACAAACAACCTAACTCAACCAACCAACCAACCAAACAAGCCAAAACCTCCCAAACCCACACAGGAGATAGAGAAAAGGTGGAATTTGGGGTGAGTTTAGGAAGAAATGGTCATGAAGCTCATGTATTTTTCAAGATTCATTTTCCTTTTGAATATGTGCATGTGTGTACATACATGTGTGAGTAAGTACATCTTAACACAGATGCCTATGGAAGCCAGAGGTATTTGATCCTCCTGCCTGATGTGGGTGCTGGGAACCAACCCCAGGTCCTCTGCAAGAGCAGTGTGTATTAGCTGTAAACTATCTCTCTCTCCAGCCTCTAAACTTGGTTATTCTTAATGTTTAAAATACAGATGTGAAGCCAGGTGGTGGTGGCACACAAGTTTAATCCCAGCACTCAGGGTGGCAGAGGCAGGCGGATCTCTGTGAGTTCAGGGCCAATCTGGTCTACAGAGTGAGTTCCAGGACAGCCAGAGATACATAGAGAAACCTGTCTCAAAAAAAAACCCAAAAAAACCCCAAAAAACAAAACAAAACAAAAGACAAGACAAAACAACAAAAACAGATGTGAAAAAAGCTTAATTTCTGTGGTAAATAAAACATTTATGCCAAAGTGTTTCTCTTTCTTAATGAGCAAACCATAGAACCATGAAGGGTTGGGAGGGCAGTGCTGAAGAGGTTATTTTCTCCTGATGCTCAGGAATCAGAGATGTTCCATAGAACATTCAGCTGTTAACTGAAGACCTACAGTTGACAGAACCATCAATAACCCTTCACAGAAATCACGTTGAGAAAAGAAATCAAAACCTACTTCTCAGAAAATGCAAAGAAGAATGAAACTAGAGATGAAGTTTCCAAAGGAGAGAATGCCCACACTCTCAGAGGAGCAGACATCCTGATAGCCATGCATACATCTATGCTGAGCTCTTCTTATGCTTGGATGATCTTTCCAGAACAATCAGAAAGTGCTGGTGCATCCAACTGTCCATCAGAAGTTAGCTCAGCATGCAATTCGGACTCCAGTCATATCCAGCGCTCAGTTAGGTAGAATCCAAACTTGACTGAACACTAGGTAGTTGAAAAGGTACTTGTTTATATGCACATCAGATGGGAAACTTTTCCATTAATAATTAACATAACTACTTGAGGATGTACTCTCAGTGAAAATTTGAGTGGACAGGACAAAGCTAAGAAATGAGAAAAAGATGAGGCAGTACTAATAACTCTATAAAACTCTAAAATAGTGCTATGCTCAGAATATGTCTGAATCTTTAATGAAGTAACTTCCTTGCTTTAAATGAATATAGCCTGAACCTCATATTTCCATTGTTTTATAGGAGAGTAAAGCACATAAGTTAGAAGTTCTTAAACACTATGTAGAATATACCAAACAATTATAACTTCCTTTATCCTGTGAGCAATATTGTCTACTCTGATGATTGTACACTTTTGAAGAGTTACTAGCTCCCTCTTACAGACTTTATCCTTCATCTCAGATGGATGTTCTCTCTCCAAAGATCAAAGAGCACGATTCTCAGGGATCCATGCTGGAGACTGTTCCAGTCTCTATTCTTTATAGTCAGAGTTCTACCTGGAGGACTCCAGTGACTTTTACTTCCAGTTCAGAGTCAAAGTTTATTCCATAACACCTTACCTTTGATGCCCGGAAGGAGAAGGCTGTGGACTTGGTGTCCGACTTTCCCCGATCTTGTAGAAGAAGGCCTTGGTCCTCTGTCAAGGCCAGGTAATGGCCTGTGGTGAGATGCCGGAGTCGGAAAGCCTGGCCCCACCTGATGTTACTGCCACTCCAGCTGTTGAAAAGCACATAAGAAATTATATTTACACAGAAGTCAATGCTGTTCAATATTTATCCCATACTTTCTTTAACCCCAGAGTTATGACCTCTCTGGGGTTTATCATTAAAGGTCAATTGATGTAGGTGGTCTTCTGTCTATGTGTTACTTTCATTGGTCAAATAGAGAAACTGCCTTGGCC
>LOJH01047538.1:0-10167 GCA_001685095.1 Ellobius talpinus
TGGAAGAGCAGGCAATGCTCTTAACCTCTGAGCCATCTCTCCAGCCCCTTAGGCTTGTTTTCTTGTGACACACATCCTCTGTCTAAATTCTTTAACAAGGATTCTTGAGGCTCAGTGTGGTGAAGAGTATCACTTCCCCAGTTGTGATACAAGTGACAAATATGGTTTTCATTATGGGCTGGGAGTTACACCAGTTCAGTGTGATCAAATGACTGGTAAAACTGTCACTCAAGGTTTCCTTGATCATTGCCCAAAGGGGAGGCAGAAATATTCCTGAAATGGCTCCCAGCACCCAGTGACTCCACACATATCACATCCCATGCGTTTTTAGGTACCGAGAGAATATATGCTATGTACTGATGAATGGTACACAGATATATTTGGATGAGGAATACCAAAATCCCATCATGCAGCTACCCTATAAACTGATATAGTTACAAACATATATGCTTGTACAGCTATAATGACATTTCCTTGTATCACATCTATCAGGTTACAAATGGCTAATAATTTTCTTTTCTAGTTACAGTCAAACATTATAATGACACACATCATAAATCGGCATCAACACAGAACATTGCTTAGCAGAAATAAATGTACATGCATTGCAGGATGATCTGAGATTACAAAAATATATCAGAAGTCAAAAGTAGCTTGTGTGGAGAAATGCTATATCTTTAGTTTATTGAGATTGTTTGGAGGATCCTAATGTACTGTCACCGAAAGAATAATTTTTCCTTTACAATCTACTTAGCAAAGATTTATTGATCCTTTCCCCCTTCATAGAGAATTACTGATCCATTTTAGAAAATCAGATTTTCACACCTTTCAGGAGAATGTGCCCGGCACTGTACTCAGGGGACTGCCTGGGAAGTTGACTTTGACACTTGGTCCCTTGGAACGTGCACACCACAGCCTAGTGTCTCACTGCTGATTTGTTGCACCAGGCAGTAAATACTTTCATACATTTATAGAGAAATGATTGTTCTGCAAGGACTTATTTTCCATGCTAGTGGGTGTATTCAGGCACTGTCATTTGAGTAAACAGCGTTCGTAGTTGTAATGCTTTTTCTCTTCCTTTTCTTTATCCTGTCTTCTCAGCTCTGATGTCTGAACAGTAAGGTAAGATAAAAGTTGTTCAAATTCATGCTGCAAAGCCATGGGATGCTGTAGAATTTTTCAGTGTGGGTGTAAATAACTTTCTTTGAGACATGTATGCCTCCTCTTGCTTCATTATGGGAGTAACCAAGGTAGCGAAGCAGCTGACGTGCTATATTGAAGTATGCATCGTAATGGAGGTGATTTATTGTAATTAAAGCAGCACAGAGAGGAGCTTTGCATCAGACATACTGTCTCACGGAAGAGCTTAATAAAGAACATTATTATTAGTTATGGATTTGGGTGGAGGATGTTGTTTACCATGAGTTACATGATTAGTAAGATTCTCAAGCTGCTTTTTGAGTTCTGAATCAAGAGGGAAGAAACACTCAGCAAAAGAAGGATTTTCACACTGGCAAGAGGCTAAGAGTATATGTGCTTATGTGAAAGAACGGGGAGAGGGCAAGAAAAGAAAGACAGCTAAGCAAATGACGTGAGTCTGAAGTGTTCCGGGCAGGAGCAGTTCTACAATACTTTATTACGTATCTATGGAGACAATGGCATGGACTGTAAGTAGCTCCTGTCTCTTGATATAATAACACACATAAAGTCAGGGTCAGATTGGGTTCGCACTGGGCTTTGATGCTGCAGAAGGTCACTAGGAGAATCGATGGACTAAAATGAGCCTTGAGTTTCATGCAATCAATGCTATTTTTCTATTAAAAGTGGACAATACTGGGTATAAGTTTCAAGCTTCAAGTGTGGTTTGTCTGAGTTTGTCAGATCAAGCATACATTTTGGCATACATGGGTTGTTTATTATCATAACTGAGAAGATGCAAGTAAACTGGACAAGAAAGTGGAAGCAATGTTTGTAAGTTTGAGCCCCTGTTATAAACGCACCTAGATTTAGAATCATGTGGCTGTGAAGGGGGACCTGTGCTTTTGTTATTTTTAATGAATTAAAACCAAGAGAAGCCTTTCCAATGGAAATAAATTATTGAAAATAAAATATTCCTGATATGTTGCTGTAGTTTTACTGCTTAACCCCACCCCCACAAATCTACTGTTGGGCTTTGTTGATTGGCAGGTGGAAAGAAGGATTCTCCCGCATATGTATTTTTTCATACAATTTATAAGTTTTAAAAGTTTTCACTTAGTAGAAGATGCTTTATTATCTGTGGAGACAGAAGTGTCGAGATTTTGTTGATGCTTCAGGTCCTTAATCTTCAGTAGCAAGGATATTCTTGTTAATAAGGCTCAGTCATAAATGCAATTTTCCTAATAAATTGGAACTTCTGGGGCAGCTGGAGGACCTCCCAGGGGCCTCTTCATTTTGCACCATCATCTCTAAGATGCTTCTCTGTTATTATTTAGTAGTGGGGTTATCATGCAAGCCTTTGCGACTTCGTTCAGGGAGATGGTGAATGAGAGAAGGCTGAGGTCTATAGACTATTCCAAGTCTATTGAAAACTGTTCCTCTGTTATCTTACTGCAGCAGGCTGGCACTACAGAGAGACAATGGACAGATTCTAGACTTAGGGTGAAACTTTATTTCTAATCTACCAAGGAAACTAGGTGAAGGAAATGCCCAAATACTAAAAACCAATAACCGAAGGAGACAAGAACTATTTAATACTCTATATACTGATGCACACTCAACTCTGAATTATCGCTTGATGAGGGTGGTGCTCAGATTTTCATTCTTCCCCCTTCTAAACATCACAATGTTAGCTACTTTTTCATTCAAGTCTAATTTGATTCAAGCATCCAGGATTTAAATTCTGTAATGGAAAACTGAGGGAAATGAGTGGGCAGCATCACTAACTATCATTGATCTATTCCCTAAAGCCAACTCCACAGTCCCTCACAGAGGCTCTAACAGATTACACTGAAATATGTCTCCCCGACCCCGGAGCTAATTAAATTTTTACTAATACTATTTTGCCATAGTATTAGTAATGGGGTTCAGGAAGTGAAACTTTATTTGCTGAACTGGAAAATAGCCCCCACCCCAGGAAATTAGAAGTATGTGGGAGAACATGAGATGTCCTGAGAGCAGTTCAGCCATTGACTTACAGGATGTTTCTGGAACCCACTTACCATGCGGCAGGGTGTCACAGTTCTTGGAGTATGGGCGTGTATTTAGGGTCCAGCTGTAATTTTGGCTCTAGTTAGATTTTTGTGCGGTGAGAATGACCAGAGGTCTTTTTAGTTAAGACTTTTTTGAGTTTGTTTAATTATAATAATTTCTAAACCATTGAGAAAAGAGCTATGAAAATTGACATTTTAAAGAATATTTAAGTTGAACAGAATCTCAAATCTCAGGACTCTTCTTGAAAGATGTGGAAAGAATGCTATGAGAGGAGCATATTATACATTTTTCTAAATAGGAAATTTGACTGGGGAAATGGGATATTTTCCTCTGCGTTGTCAATGGCTCTCTAACAGATACAACATCAAACAATAAGAGGAAGGTAGAACTTTCAAAATTGTAGTTGTGATTCTTACCTTTCAGAATGAATTTATTCATGAAAATAATAGAACACTAAAGTTTTCTGACATAGATTGTATGGTATGCGTGCTCACATGTTATATGCGTGCTCACATGTTATATGTGTGCTCACATGTTATATGTGTGCTCACATGTTATATGTGTGCTCACATGTTATATGCGTGCTCACATGTGTCCATGCATGTGGAGGCAAGAGGTTGATCTGAAGAATCTGTCTCTCTTGCCTTTTGTCTTGTTTTCTGAGACAGGGGCCCTCCCTGATCCTGGTGCTAACTGAGTAGACAGAGGTGCACGAGATGTTTCCACCCTCCCAGCACTGTGAGAGCGGAAGTGTGCTGTGTGCCCAGCCTTTTCTATCCTTACTGAGAGTCTGAGCTCAGGCCCTCACGCTGGCACGTCAAGTATTTTATCAGCTGAGCTGTCTTCCCAGCCTCAGAGAAAATTTTGTAAAGATCATATTTTGTGCTCCAAGAAGGAAAATAAAATATTAATTTCAGTACATTTTTTATTATTTTGCTTGAAAATTGAGCCTTTTATTTTCATTATTTTTGTATTGTGATTTATTATACCTTATCCATTTAACTCACGATGCTGTAATATTCTAACTTTGAGGTTTTGCTAAAATGAAAGAGACATGCTTTGTTGATTAACCATTTTGAAGTCCCCCTTATATAACCCTCATTTGAAAAATGAACTTTGAGCCCCAGTCACTGTTAAAGGCCTTTTGGGGAGGTTGAATTGAGGCTGCTGGCGAAATGCTTCTGGCTCTGAAATCACTTTTCTCTCAGATGAGGATACTGAGGTAATAGAAAAACTCTTAATCTCAAAAGCACCCTGAATGTGCCACCCAGAAAATTAACCTCATTCATCGCCTTCCCCCACCTTCATTTTTTTTTGAGATCTCAGAAAAATTGAGCACATAAATTAAAGTGTCCCCTGCCCTAAGTTATGCACCCGCCTGTACTCCCCAGCACCCGTGGCTCCAGTCCTCAGCAGTACCACTGGGTTCTTATTTTCACCCAGATGAACTGCTCGTCAACCATTTTTTTTTCTTTTCAACATTCGCGATCCAAAGTGCCTTCTCTTTAATGAAGCTTGCCTTCTTTTCTTTCTAATTTCCTTTATTTTTTGAAAAATTATTTACAGTGGTTATTTCTGCAGAAAATCCTCCCACTTCCAAGCTATGTTCACTTTCTCCTTAGCGTGGCCAGCAGCGTGCCAGGCAAACAAAGAGGTGCCATTCTCATTGGGCATATGCTTGATTTAGAATGCTATTTGGAGGTACCTTCCATGTTTCTAAAGACAACCGAACATATATTTGTCAATCTTTTCAAAGACAAGTTTTTTTGTTTTTTTTTTCTTTTTTTTTTTAGAGATCGGTTGACTGTGCTGTCTTCCTCTCATGGGCTTGCAAGTCATTTTTGAGGCTATTCAGATCTGTCATTCAGGTCTTGTGAAAGCCAGAACTCAACAAGTCCCCACTCCAACCTTTAATTTCGACAAACAAAATCAGTACAACAAACTACTTTCCACACATTGGTAAATGCAGTTGACAGTAGGTTTACATTGGTAGTCTTAAAGATTGGAGCCCTTTCTGGAAAATGTTACTTTCCCTAAGTCATTTACTAAAGGGGTAAGTTGAGGAAGCAGGTGTCTTATAAACTCTGGAGTCCCTCCATTGCAGCAGAAGATTGATTCTTCCACGTGCAAGAACTAGTTGACAGATTTACTCTGGGCCATTTAGATGTTGGTGGAGTTCACATTAATTGACATGTTCTCTTCTATCCAAAGGCATCCATCAGTGTCTGTAAAGGGTTGGTTCCAGGTCATCCCTCAGATTCCTAAATCTAAGACTACACAACTTTCTATGAATTGTCATTGTCTTAGCTTAGCACCCATTCGTATTCTCTCATGTACTTCAATCTCTAGGTTATTTATAACACCTAAACCAACATGAACATTACATAAATAGCTGTCATGTGATATTATAGAGAAAATAGTGATAGGAATATAGTCTCTGTACATGTTCATATGGATGGGATTTTCATAATTTCTTTTTAGCTCCAGGTTGGCGGCATCTGCACATATTGACACAGAGGGCTGAGTGTACTGTGCTTGTTCACAGTTAAGATCACCTCACTCCCTCTGGATATAAAACCTATGTTTGTTTCGGAAGAAAATTCACCTTACTTCTGTAAAATTTGAATGCGCTGGAATATTCAAGGTCTCTATATGTTTTAGAAGACTGTAGCATTTTGTTTTCTGGAATAAGTGTATGTGAATCCCTACAGGTATGCATAAATTTAAAGAGACACCAAGAGAAAAGGTTCTTCACACCAACTCATGCTCACATCACCACACTTGCTTCTCTAAAGAAATATGGCCCCAGGGTATTTTGAATATTAGGGAATGTCTTTCCATTCTTTCAATATGGTTTACCTTCATTATAACCTTGAAATAAGTGAAGTTTTTTTGTTTTGTTTTGTTTTCTAGGTCTTTAAAATTGTGCTTACTGATGTTGTTGGCTTTTTAAAGCTATGACTAGCATTCAACTCTTACTTTTCTGGGCTATGTCAATTGACTCTTTCCTGTTCACTTCTCTATTAAAAGCTTGACAGGTGTAGAGTTCACCTTAGTGGATGCTCACTGCTTTGTTGATTTTAGACACAGTTTTGTGGTTTCTATGGGGGTAAATGAGATAACTTCCTTTTATGCTTCCCTCTACCAAGGGGGATTATATTACATGTAATAAAATGAGTGGGCACTGTGGATATTTTGTAAGTACTGAAGATGGAACTACTATTAAAATTCATTTTTGATTCCTTGAAAAGAACACACACACACACACACCAGTTTGAATTCACATAAGTTTTGCCATACAATTATATCACAGTATTGACATTAGGGCCTCTGGGGTGTCTCTTGCACTGCTTATTTGCAGTTTACTGGTTCCACAATTCCATTACTCTCATTCTGATTTTCTCAACATTTCTCCTTCTATTTTGCCATAGTCAAAAGTTCTGCTTGGGGTGGCAGATACAAGAGGCTCCAGGATACTGGCATCATATTCCATTTCCTTGATTCTTGGATGTTCACGTCATGTTCTACATTTTATTAAAAGAAAAAGAATCAATAGTCTAGAAGCCTTATTAATTTCCATTGAAATCTGATGTTATTTAGGGGAGAGTCATTCCTCTGATGCCTACAACTTTAATTTTATAAAGTACAGATGAACCCTTTTGTGACTACATCAACTAATTATATTTACTTAAGGAAGAAAAGAGAAGAGACTATATTTTTTCTTTACTTTGTCTATGTAAACAATCTTCATAATTGCAAAAGGAAAAGAAAGATATAATAGTGATCCCATGTAATCCTAATTAGGTCAATGGATACCAGGCATCTGTCAATCACTTACATAACTTAGAAGTGGGCATGTGTTAGTCAAACAACCATCAGCTTTTGAGTTAATAGTCTCTGTAAAGCAAATGTCTTTAGTTAGACACAGAGACTACCTTGGGCATGGGTTTTGAAATATCTCTGAAAATAGAACCCCAGGGAAAACATGCCTAAAAACCTGTATTCCCACCTTTTGATCAATAGATGAGCATTACGTAAGCAATACAATTGGATATTAGATTAGAATTTTGATTGGGTCTTGATATGCTGAGATGTTGGATCATAAAGAAAACCCAACACAATGATTTCAAATTCCTGTTGAACACAGATTTCTGGAATCCCAGGTTTAAATGCCTTGTAGTGAATTCTCTCATGTGTTGCCTTTTATCAAAAACCATAGTGACAAGATTTTCATGGCTACCAAAATGAAATGACTGCACTGGGTTGCTCTATTTTTCTTGGTAAAATTCACACCTATATATGTATAGATATGAACACACATGCATACATATATATGTATACATAAATGTACATATATAGTTTGATATATATCAGATATATAAACACACATGAATCATGCATATATGCATAATGTATTGATGATTCTTCTATCATATTCACCACCAATTTTATTGTTTTGTTAATAACCTTGCTCTCTCCCTAAAATTACTTTCCTTCTGGACTTTCCTGTACCTGTGAATCCCTTTTACTAACCTCAAACCTTCATCTGGAATTAATTCAGTCAACTTTGTCTTTTGTTATGAACTTCAAAGGGCCAATAGTATTCTTGTGGTTGAAGTAATATGTACTTAGTAAAGTATGTAATGAATACCTTAGAATGTAGTAAATCTAGGACATAAATTTTAGCATCATAGTGTTATCATCAATGACATTTATTAAAATTATTTACCCTCTCTTTAAGACCTACTTTAGAATCTCATTCTTAATTAGTAATGAATGCCATTTCTAAAAAAATAAAATATTATTTCCTAAGGCAATATCAGAAATAGATTAAAATTTGAGCAGAGTTAGAAAATTACTCATAAGATATAAACTTTAATTTTAAAGATTACAAAGTTATGTTTTCTCCCAGAAAACTTTCACAGAGGAAATTCACCAAAATTATAGTGCTGTAGTTACTCTAAAGTGGAGGAATTTTGAGCAACTTTTATTTTCCTTTAATACTCTTAGATTTTCTTTTCTTATAGTAATCATGCCTTGCTTTTTCAGCAATAAATGCTTAAATCTCAATACAAGAATATTACACAAGCAGTGATGCTCAGTCGAAAAATTTTTACCCCCAATCATCAGGTATGAGGACTACAAAATGATACTATATTGTTGGTCAGTCTATGTAGTCCAGTTTCCCTGCACCCTTCCTGACATTTGTTCTGCTTTTCCGCACCTTCTTGCAAAGAGGCACACACACATGTGTTCTGGAGCCAGGCAGTGGTGACTCACACTTATAATCTAAGCACCCAGGAGGGAGAGTCAGGTGGATCTCCGAGTTCAAGGCCAGCAGTGTATAAAGTGAGTTCCAGGACAGCCAGGACTACAAAGAGAAAATTTGTCTAAAAAAAAATTAAAAAAGCTAAAACCAACCAAACAGACAACAGCAGCAACAACAAAAAATCACTGTCCCCCTCCAATTGTCCTGTGCAATTCTTATGATTTTCTCAGTCCAGTTACTAAAGATTGGTAGCTTGAAAGTAGCTATGATAAGAGTTTTTGCATTGTAGCAACCCACAGACACTAATCAAATCTTCTTTGTGGTATGGTCCTTGTTGTGTTTTTCATTCTTCAACTTGTCTTTAACCCAGCAGCGCCCTTTAAGTCCTGTTCCACACCTTTGTAACTTTTCTCTGGTTCTTATCATAGTCACATGAACTTCTGTTACAGAGACATAACCATCTCTTTGTGTAGATGAATTTATATGTATTTCCTCCAATTCTTATGTTACAAGAAAAACTGTGAGAACTATCATGCTTATTTATATCCCTTCATTCATGTTGTAACTCTGAAGCATTTCCAGTGGAGACTTTTTCTTTTTATATAAAGCATGCAAATTAATTTGTGGAATACAGGCAAATTACTCTCAACAATCTTTGTAGAACAATAGTTAATGGATTCAAGAACAATCATTTTAGTTTGCACATCAACCAGTTCTCCATTTTATGTTCAGCACTAGATGAAACAAACTGGTTGGTGTATTATTTAATTACCAGTGAGGGGAATCATGTTTATTTTTAAAATATCTGCTTGGTCATCTTTTGCCTTTATAGGAATTTTTGTTATTGTTGAACCTTCAGCTTGATATATTTTAATTTTTCTTAATGTATGTTTTTTTCATCTTACTGAAGGTCTCATTTGCCTTATAAAACTCAAAACTTTCCTTTTGATGCCTAGGTTTCCTTTTAGACTCACAGAAACTGCTTTTGATCTAAGTTACATGGATTCTTTAAGGTGATGTCATCAGGCTTCTACAAATGCTGTGCAAAAGGAGATCTCTCTACAAAAGCAGATCTCTCTCCCCCACAGTTGCAGAATGAGTGCAATGATCTATTCTTACTTCCACTAGACCAATGGTTCTCAACCTTTCTAATGCTGTGACCCTTTAATACAGTTCCTTTTATTGTGGTGATGCCCAATCATAAAATTATTTTCATTGTTCTCTCATAACTGTAATTATCTACTGTTGTGAGTCATAATGTAAATATCTGTGTTTTCTAATGGTCTTAGGTGACTACTTGACTCAAGGAGTTGTGACCCTCATGTTGAGAATCACTGCCCTAGGGCTAGAGGAATTAATAATTTGACAAGGATGCTGAGAAATTAATAGGTCTGATTTACAAATATGTGTTCTGACTGTTCTTAACTTGGTTTTCTGTGGCACTCAGTTTCCTCTTGGCTTCTGGGATACATATTCTAAAGGGTGAAGAGTGGGCCAAAAATGAAGTACACTGCAAATTATTACACTGTGAGCAGAGATACATTGTATTGTTATATATTTATATAAAAGTGCCTTATCAACAAATTTTTAGGATTAATAAAATCAGACATTAGGGGATCCATTTTTTTAATGAAAGCAAATAGAACAGAAAGCTTTTTTCCTTCCTTCCTTCCTTCCTTCCTTCCTTCCTTCCTTCCTTCCTTCTT
>LOJH01047539.1:0-13195 GCA_001685095.1 Ellobius talpinus
AAGGGCTGGCCTATCAAAAGGCCAAGGCAGTTTCTTTATTAACTAATGAAAGTGTTCATAGACAGATGACCCACTTACATCAGTCTGTGGCAGATCTGCAGCTTTAATGGCTTCCGAGGCTATTGTAACATCAGTCAATCTATTAAAACCCTAAAATCATTGAAGAGATGGGCCGAAAAGGAGGAATAGAAATAACTTATTTTTTACCCTGAAAATCTGGAAACACAATTCCAAAGCTGTTCTCCACAGGGACCTGATTTTTGTTCACACCATCACATACAGCCTTCAGACACAGGTGTTCAGTTAGAAGATAGAGATCCCTTCTGGAATTCCAGGCCAGAGAGCTAACAACATACCCTGCTTCAGGACAAGAAGAACAGAGCTGTTCACTTTCTCAGATCCCTGACTCCAAATTGACCTAACTGGTTTCTATCCCCTATTTTCCTTTCCTCATCCTTCAGATTTGACGCCACACTAAAACAAACATGAGATGTTTTAGGATTTAGTTTTTCTTTTCTCTCTTTGTGGTATCAGGGAGCATGCAACTCATCACGGTGTGGAAGACATGACTGCTGGAGTGGCTTCGTTCTGTAGACGCAGGAGTGTGGGGCTGGTATTTCTCACACTGTGCCCACCGGCAGAAAATCTCCCCTGTAATGAATGATAAATGGCATTAAAACCCTAAAATCATGGTAGGTAGGCTCAGGTTAGAGGCTGCGATCATCACCCCATGCTCAACTGATAGAATGCAAATTGGGAGAAGGGGTTGAGAGCAAAAGGCTGCTGGGAGTGGGGACTTGAGATGGTCAGACGGACAAACAGACATAGAGACCCGGAGACAGAGAAGGAACAAGATGGAGAGAGCATCCTGGGATGGCCGGACCTTTAAAGGGGCCCTTGTCGCTAAGCAACACTGTGTAACTCCACAGACTGTAGCATCAACCTTGAACACGTTATATCCGAATTCCAGAACCCCAATCACCACCACGAGACTGACTCCAATGTAAAAACAGAGAATCTTAATTCACGAGTTAAAAATCGGGGGTTTATATAGAAACAGAGGTTTGGGGAATGTCAAGCCGCAGGCAGGGCTTGTGACATGAGCGGGGAATTCCAGACTTCCAGGTTTGGGATTGGCTGCCGTCAGATGAGGTAAGGGAGCTTTCCAATCCTGAGAGGAAATTGCAACTGTCAGTAACTGCCTGAGGTTCTGATTGGTCTGTTTTCCCTGCTCAGGGATTGGTTGGTTTCAGGTCGGGGGCAGAAATGGCTCCATTTCTAGGGCTAAACGGTATTTCTTTTTCTGGTTCTTTCTACGTTTTTAACCATAATTTTGAGGCCAACGCAAATATCTTTGGTACGTCCTGAATCTAGGAATTTAGGGCGTTCTTTTGGTCTTAGTTTCTGGGTTTGGGTGCTTTTCTTGGGCTCCAGGATTGAGGACAAAGTGGCATCTCCTGAGGCTCCTGTCCCATTTTCAGGTTGTGTTTCTTTCCTGGGTGGGGGCTTGGATCCTAGGCATTCGGGGGCTATGTGGAACTGTGGATCAGGAATTTTCTAGGGCCTGGGTCTCTCAAGCAGAGTGTCTGTCTAAACCATGGTTCCAAGAGATGCGTGACTCAGCCATAGACACTAACAAGCCATCAGACATTTCAGTTGTATCAGCAGGTTCAAAACAAATTTTTTCTTTGCTAAAGCTAATTTGATTTAAGCATCTGGAACTGGCAATTAAGATTTGATTACTGCCTATTGTCATATAACTTAAAGGTAAAAATGACTCAACAAGTTAGAAACTAGGATTTAGGAGTTCTCTGATGTTATTCTGCACCTTTAAAAATATGATGCAATGAAGGAACAAGTCAAGAAAAAAGTAAAAGTTCAAGTACACTTGAAAAAGAAATACTGCATAAAATACTTAGTTGAAGAAATAAAACAAAAATAACCATTGATTTTTAGCACATTAGCCTATCCATTTATTCAACTCATTTGATCCTGTTACAATGTACTAAGTGATTGAATTATAATAAATAGATGCAAATTTTATTCTTAACTAGTTGGTCTGTTAGAAATATGCAACAACAGTAGCACAAACAATACATAATGACGATCATAGATTGCTAGGTAACAAAAGAATATTATTGTTCTTAGACTACAAGAAGAAAGCGACTTGCTTAACCCCATTGTTAAGTTAAGATGTGCAAAGGTTTGCAAGGAGTGGGGGCTTAAGAGAGTGAGGAGAAGGGGGTATGAGGTCTTGGAAGTAGGATCTGGGATGTGGAGAAAGGAGAGAAGCTGTGTAATCAAACAGGAAGAGAAAGATCCTGAAGATGAAAGCACAGCGCCTCCACGAAACTCCTGATGGGTTTTTCAGCTATTCCCAGGACGTTGTATTCCAGCAAACAGGAAGTAAGGGAGAGGGATGTGAAGCTGTGATCTGACATGTTAAACCCTGTTCATCCTGGCAACTGGGCTGGTAAAGAGATCAGGAAATAAGTTTAAAAACAAAGCCATGAAAACAGAGAAAAACTAAATTAAAGAATAATTTAAATCATCAATGGTCATTTTGAGGAGGTCTTATTAACCACACAACCAAAGTTCCAGAAAGAGAAATCAGAAATTGGGCAGGGGGCTTGGGGGTGGTGGTGGAAAAAGTTACAGAAATCGCATAGGTAAGCTTCTCGTTGAGAAATAAGACTTAAATCTTCTTCTTCAGAGTCTCACTGGGATCTGAAGAAAAACCATACGGAAAATCAGTTGAAAAAAATAAGTGCCTAGATGCTTTTAAAGAGGAAAGCAATCAATACGGTGATTGCTCAAGAAATTAGAATATCAGAAGTTTTTTGTTTGTTTGTTTGTTTACCATCAACAACAGAGTTAGAATATGTTATGACAAAGCCTCCTAAAATTAGAGATTAAACTATCTTGAACTAAGAATTCCAGACTCAAGTCAATTTTTTAAAAGTCAGGAGAAAATAAAGATATTGTCTGATATGGGAAGGCTCAGCTAAATGTTCTGAAGGCTCTATTTCCACTGTAATTAAAACAAATGCAAAGAAACTTCAAGAAGGTTGAAAACATTGGGAACAATTAAATAATAAGAATCAATAATAAATGTATTGTTACATTATAAAGATAACCAAAGAAATAAATAGAATAATAACAAAATCAGTAAAAGTAAATGTGTTTTAATTAAATGTCAGTTCAATATCTATTTATATTTTTCAAACTAAGCTTTTTAAGATAACTGTAGACTTACACCAAATTTTAAGAAATAATAGTGAGAAATTACTATGTATTTTTTACTTAGTTTTGCAAGATGTGAAAATTAGAAGTATAATTTCTTAAGAAACAACCAAACATTTTTGATCACTGTATCATTTATATTCCATTCGGCAATATACGAATGAGATAACTTGGCACACTATTGCTTATATTTGGCATTATCAAACTGTGGTATTTTAAGTATTATGATGGAATGCAATAGTATCTCACTGAAGTTATTATGTTGAGTATCTTATGTCCTCTTCAGTGAAATAATTCTTTTATTTTGATCAGGCTTTGATTGATAGATTTTTAGAAAAAGGGAGTTCAGGGGAAGGCATTGAATTGAATGTCCTTTTGGTAAAAGATTAAGCACTTCAACAAGTAGTTTGGGAGGGGCCATAAGCCATAAGTTTCAGTCTCACTGGACAGTGCGAGATATCAACTCTTAGATGTTCCCAAGAGTGGGGTGGTCCTGCCCTTCGTGGAATCTGGCCCAATTAGTATGTGATCTAGGGTAAGTGCCTACAGTTAGGTTACCCCCAATTCCAGGTGGAGGGTACTGGGTAAGGAGAAGATTTGGCTGTGGGGTCTGTTTAGCTAGCTCCTCATAGCAGCTAGGTTTGAACCATCCCAGGTTTTTTCTTTTGGGCCACTAACCAGCTCCCAAATCGTGGCACAGACTTTTTGTTAGTTTTGAATGCTCAGCCTAGCTTAGGCACGTTTCTGGTTAGCTCTTTTAACTTACTAATGTATTTCTCTTTATCTATCTCTTGCCCCAGGGCTTCTATATATACTTTCACTGCTTCTCTATGTTTGGAATCGGTTCAGCTTCTAGCCTGGGCACCTCCTTTCTCCTCCTTCCTCTCCTCATTCTTCTTTCGAGTCTGGATTTCTTTTCCTATATATTCTCTCTGCCCACCAGCCCTGCCTATCCTTTCTCCTGCCTAGCTATTAGCCATTCGGCTCTTTGTTAGACCAATCAGGTGGCTTAGGCAGGTGAGGCGAAGCAGATGCAACAGCTTTACATAATTAGCACACATCCTTACATTATTAAGCAAATGCAGTGTAAACAAAAGTAACACACCTTTACACAGTTAAAATGATGTTCTCAGTGTAAACAAAAGTAGCACATCTTTGTCTGATTATTTTAATATTTAATATTCTACAGCTTTGGACAGTCAGGGTTTCCTGCAGTTGTGAAAAGAGACTGAGGGGAACAGCATGTGGAGGCTCCTGTAAGCACTTGGAGAGTCTGGGTTCTGACGACAGTGTTCCTAGGGCTTTTATTGCCAAGTTCTATGATCTGACAAGTAATTAAGTTAGATATCATTAGAGTTGAAAGGTTTTGCTCTGTGAAAATTTCCTTAGAAAATGAAATGATGCAGTGTGGAAAATAACATTTTTGGGTTCTGCTTATCCAAAAGGGGACTAATATCTAGACTATAAACACAAACAAACCACCATTCCATGTACCAATTGATAGAATTTTAGTTATTCCTCCTTGTCTTCATGCTCTTTGTTTAGCTTTTCTGCTTTTCCAAGTGCTGAGAACTTGCAATGCTATGCTCAGAAAGGGTAGAAGAAACAGGGTACTTGTTCCGTTCCTGTCTGTGTGGAAAAATCTTCCCTTTAAGATGCAATCTTCGGAATTTGTAAATAAAACTGACCAGTTCAAATGATTTGCCTTCTGCCACTCTTCTAATAATTCTCTTTTTTCCCCCATGAAGTAGGTCTTGAACTTCATGAAATTCCTTTTCTTCTTTATTGCCATGGTCATGTGACTGTCCTTCAGCGTTAGTACAGTGATCATTATTTATGTTTGGATGTTCAGTGACTTGTAACCCAGGAATCAATCCCACTTGACATGTTTACTATTTTTTGTAAATATTATTGAATTTCTTTAATATTGTGTTAGATACTTTGTATTTATATTTTTCTTTTTAAAAAAAAACAGTCTCAATGGACACAGAGGGTACCCCAGGCTCTCAGGTCTAGGGGGCTCCTTTCAAGTAATAGCCACCGGGTCAACCTGGCCTGAATTAGCAATGGACACAGAGACCCCCCAAACCCTTAGGTCTGGGGTTGAGGGATGGGAAGGCACTCAAACAGGAGCCACAGACCCTTCCTTGGGGGTCTGAACTGGCTATAGTCACAACACTGCCCAGTGGTGGGACACTATAAGGATCTCCTTGTGATGAGGACACATGGCTCAGCCATGTACCACAGTGACTGGAATGAGAAGGGAGACACACCCCAGGCTCAGAAGAGAAAACAGTGGCCCACCTGGTCCCTTACAGTACTAGCCAGACGGCCAATATTAGAGTCAGGAGAGATAAGGTATTGTGTCTTACAGGAGAGAGAGAGAGAGAGAGAGGGAGAGGGAGAGGGAGAGGTAAAGGAAGAGAGGAAGGGAGGGAGAGAATGGGAGAGAATTGTTCAGATCCCTTGGACAGAGACAAATCTGAAGAGAGGAAGGGAGTAAATAGTGAGGGAGCTGACCCCTTGACCAGGGACAATACACATGAAAGCAAACCCTGCACTTTGTCTGGGCAGCCCATCAGAGATGACCCTGTTGATGAGAGCTCTGTAGACCAGGCTGGCCTCAAACAGAGATTCACCAGCCTCTGCCTCCCAAGTGCTGGGATTACAGACATGGGCCACCACAGCCCGACTCAGAAGTTGGTTTTACAAATTTAGTTTCCTTTATGGTTATAAGGAATTGCTTGTATTAGGTGAGTTTTGTGCTGTGTGTCATTTGAGGAATTGGTCCATTTTATGTAAGGTGCCACATCTATGTGCTAGAGTTGTTTATAGCAGCCTCTTTGCGACTGTAAGGCCCATAGTGACCTCTCTTTCTATTCATGACTTTGACAGCTGGTATCACTTTCTCAGTGTTATTAGACTTTCACTAATTTTATCAATCCTTTCAGAGTCACCTCTTGCTTCATTAAAATTTCTTTTTCTATTCTTGTCTTTATTATTTTCTCCCTTTGCCTTGCTTTGGACTTACATTTGCTTTTTTTATTTTATTAGTCAGGATTCTCTAAAGGAACAGAATGGATAGAATCATATGTGTGTGTAGATAGATAGACAGACAGACAATATATAGACAGGTAGCTAGACAGGTAGATGATAGAGAGGAAAAATGGAATTTATTAGAATAGCTCACAGGCTGTGGTCTGGGTAGTCCAACAATAGCAGGCAGTCTCCCAACAGAAAGGCCAAGAACAACTACCAGTTGTTTAGTCCGCGAGATATCTTGGCAGTTTCAGTCTGATGCTGCAGTCTGGGAGGTTCCCTATGTAGATGATGCTCTTCAGTCTACACTGGAGTCCTGAAGAACTAGTTTCTACACCAGTGTAAGGCTGCCTCGGCAGGAGGGTAGATTAATTTTCGAGCTGGAGTGGGGGCAAGCAAGCAAAATGTAACTTCCTTCTTTCATGTCCTTTCCCATGGGCTTCCACCAGAAGGTGTGGCCCAGATTTAGAATAGGTCTTCCTGCCTCAAATAAACCAATCAAGAAATTCCTCACAGGCATACCCACTGCTTGGACTTTTGTTGATTGTATATGTGTTCAGATTGACAGCCAAGATCATCACTGTAGTCATTTACATCCTTAGAGTGGAAAATTTTATTATTGATTTGAGATTATTTCTCTTTTTTGTGAATGAACACAATATTCAAATTCTAAGTACATTGACTGCTCATACTTTTTATATATTTTTATTTTCATTCTTCACAGAGTGTTTTAAAATTTTCTCTTGATTATTCTTCTTTAACCATAAGTGATACAGATAGATGTTGCTTAATCTCCTTTTGCTTGGAGATTTTCCTGTCATATTTTTTGCTAATTGTATTTAATTTGTATCTTATGTGGCTAGAGAACATACTGTATCACAACTATTTTAAACTTTTGAGTTTTTATTATATACATTCAGATGATTCTCTCCTGCCTAACTATTCCCAAATACTTGGCAGTTGCTTCCCAAATAATAGACTTGGAGGCTTAATATTACTCATAAATGCTCAGCCAACAGCTCAGGCTTGTTACTAGTTAACTCTTACATTTAAATGAACCCATTTCTATTTAAGCTGTGCTATGTGGCAGTGCCTTTATTAGCATGGCAAGTTCATCTCCTGTTTCCTCTTCTTCTGGCTGGTTATTCTTGACTCTGCCCTTCTCCTTCCCATCATCCTTAGTTTGATCACCACACCTATACTTCCTGCCTGGCTATTTGTCAATAAACATTTTCTTAAACCAATTCAAGTGACACATATTTATAGTGTACAAGAGAATTATGCCATAAGAGTTGTAGGACAGGATATGGTTTACAATGGTATACATTCCTTTGGTGCATGAAAAGATTATACTCTGCCTTTCAAGAGACTGATAAATAAATGCTAATCATATCCTGTTGGCCAACAGTGTGGTGAGTTTTTATATGTGTTTTCCAAACTGCCACCTATTTGGTCTATCAATTGTTGCAACATGAATTTGATGTCTCTAATAATAGCTATGGCTCTGATTGCTTTTCGGTTCCATTGGTTTTATTTTCATCTGTTTAGCAGCTCTGCAGAATTTCTAAATGTTCATGGAAGACTGACAATTTTGTCAATATGTAATAGCTTTATTTTTAGTAGTCTTCTTTGCTACTTTGTCATTATTATTAAACATTATACTATAGTATATATTATGCTATATCTTTATATAATAATATTTATTCATTCTATCTATTTTATTGGATATGATCATATCCATTTCTTACTTGAAAATAATCTTTTTAGTATTTATGCCTCTGTTCTATTGCAATGTTAAATATAAAGTTGGTTTTTGAAGATAGCATATGTTTGGGGAATGATTTTATTTATCTTTTTTAGAGTGTAGTCCAGACTGGGCTTGAACTCATGATCCTCCTGTCTCTGCCTCTTCAACTTATCCTACCATTGTGCAGTACCACAGTCACCTGAGTGGATGTTTTTGTCAGTATGTATAGACCATGTACAGTTGATATAGTTGTGTCATAGTTATAGTTTCCATTTTATATTTTCTTTACCTTTATTAAATTTTGTTCACTGATGTGCTGTTTAGAATTCTTTTGTAGCTTCCTTTTAGTGGTTATAGGTGTTGTATCACATCTGCAAATGTAACTACACTGTACTAGTAAAATGGCTTTACCGTTTTGAGTGATGGATCAAAACTTTACATCTTTTGATTTCCCTTTGCCTCTCTATCCTTAAAACGCCCTCTTCGTTTTATTTTCATTTTATACCTAATAGGAAAGTGTTATTTTATTATTCTGCAAAATGCATGTTTGTGGGGGGATAAAATAAGGTGCAACCTAACCAATAAGCCCCTTAGAAGATGGCCGCTATCGTTAGTCACTTGAAACAATTCATACCACAGTGGGACACAACAACCTTCAAGACAGCTATATTTAAAAAGATAATAAATAGTGCAAGCCTTGAGAAAAAATCGAGGCAATCACATTTTGCTGATGATAAGAGTACATGATAATTTTACTTTTTTGAAAACAGGAAATTCTTCTGCATTAAATATGCAGTTAACATATAATCCAGTGATGCCCCAGATTATAGAAAATAGGCTTATAAAGTGGGTATACCTGTATTCATTACAGAATGACTCAAAATAGCTTCCAGTTAGATACACTACAAATGTCCATCAACTAGTAAGTAGATAAAAAGTACAGCATGTACAAACAATGAAATATTTAACCATAAAATTTTATTTAACCATAAAAATGAATAATGTTATCATAAGAATAAACCCCAAAAACTTTGTACTTCATGTTAAAAGCCAAAGATGAAAGACAGTGTATTGTATAATTCTATTTATATGGAATTTCCAGATCAGAGAAACCCTTAGAGAATGTCGCCTGGGGATTTCCAACAACTAGTAGGCAAAAGGAATGGAGTGAAAAGTTACTGCTAATGCTTACAGAGTTCTGTGGGGGATTGTGGAATGTTCTGGACTAAATAGTGACATCAGTTGTGTAAGTTCAAGATGGTATTTCAAAATACTGAATTGTGTGCCTTTTGTTCTATGGGCAAGTTCTATGGGGTTTAATTGTATCTCTTTCCTGTAAAGGAAGCAGAAGGCTTCTGTCAGAGAAGGAATTCCTCAGTGCTGCCTCCTCCGTCTTTAAAAAAAATTAAGTTATTTATTTATTTTTAATTAATTCTTTCAAAAATTCATTCAATATATTTCTATCATATTTACCCTTTCTTCAACTGCTTTGAGACTGACCATCTTCCATAGCTACACAACTTTGTTGTCCTTCCTTTTTTTTGGTCATTGTTGGTTTTTTTTATACCCATCAAGTTCAATCTGTGCTGCTCATATGTTTTTGGATTTATGGACTTTCACTGGAGCAGGACCCACTTATCAGAGGCTATGCTTTTACAGAAAATTGACTCTCCCTTTTCCAGCAACAATGTATTGCCAAAATCTCTTTGACCAGAGGTGGGACTTCCTGCCCACTTCCCCTATCCATGTTGGGATTTGCTTGAGTTTGCTAAATATTGTACATATTGTCATAACCACTGTGTGTTCATATGTGCGGTTTTCCTGCTGTGACAAAAAATTCTATATTTCCTTGTTGTCATCTACATCCTTGTCATTGACCCTCTTTCTTAGTGATCCCTAAGCCATGTGAGAATGTATGTAACACAAATTTTCCCTTAGTGCTGAATATTCCACACTCTCTTATTCTCTGTACTTTGACCAATTATTGTTTTATGTGTTAATCACCATTTTCTACAAAGAGAAATTTCTATGATGAGGGATGAGAGGTGCATTAATATCTGGGTATACCAGTAAGTTCTTAAGATTTAGTTTGACACTATGTCTGCCCATTTAGCAAAATAACAGTAGTATGTTCTCTTCTAGGGCCTATGACCTATTTAACCACCAATTCATGACCCCGTGGATGTCAGGTGTAAGGTTCATCTTGTGGAGCAGCACTTAAATCTAATTAAAAAGTGGTTGGTTACTGCCATAATTTCCATGCCACTATTGCCCCAGTGGGCAGCATGTCATGCCAGGCCAGTCATTATTGTACCACGCAGGACTCATAACTGGGTATGACTGATGATTGCATTTCTCCTCTGGTAGTGGGTACAGCACCTTCCAGGACTATGAAACCTACTCAGTAGGAATAAAACTTGGCTTATACCAGCTGGATTTTATCATGTTCTGTACCTCAAGTATGTAATGTCTGCATCATAGGGCCTTCTTGTCTAGTTCTAGATGATAAACAATAACCGTAATCTTTGTGGGCCTGTGAGATCTCACTGGTCAACAACTCCGAAAAAAGATAACCCAGTCCTGACACCAGACATTTTATTTGTTACCCTATAATGTCTAATTAGGGACATTGTACTACCCCATCCCCATTATAGGGTAAGTCCACATATATATATATGTGTGTGTGTGTGTGTGTGTGTGTGTGTGTGTGTGTGTGTATGCGTGTGCGTGTCTGTGTGTGTGTGCGTGTGTGCATGTGTGTGTGTCTGTGTGTGCGTGTGTGCGTGAGTGTTCCTGTGCATGTGTGTGTGCGTGTGTCTGTGCACATGCATGTGCATGTGTGTGTATGCATGTGCTTGTGTGTGTGTTTGTGTGCCTGTGTATATACATGTGTTGCGTGCGTGCATGTGCGTGTGCATGTGTGTGTGTTTGTGTGTGTGTGAATGTGCGTGTTTGTGTCTGTGTATTTCAGGGGGCTTCTACAATTGTAGATAGGTTTTCATATAACTTTTGTAAAAAGACTTTAGTCTTAGGTATTCTCCACTATAGTCTTTCTTCTACCCTGCATTATTCCCATCCACCACACCAATTTAGCTCTTCCTGGTTTTGTTCCTTTTAAGTCTTTATACTACTGCATTTTATTTCTCTTCCCTTCAGCATCCCCCATGACCCCTTATTAATTTCCTGACATCTGTAGGTATCCCAAATAAAACAAAAGGCTACTATGCACAAATGAGAGAAAACATGGGAAAGTTTTCTTTCTGGGATAGGCTTATCTCACTCAGAATGATTGCTTCTAGTTCCCTTTATGTGTCAATTTCATTTTTTCTTAATGGCAGAATAATACTCCATTGTGTTAATGTGCCGCAGTCTCATTATTTATTCATCATGTGATGAACAGCTAGGCTGTTTCCATTTCTTAATTCTTAATAATAAAACAGCAAACAGCAATAAACATGAATTAGTAGGCACCTCTATAGTCAGATATAAATCCTTTGGGTATATGCTCAATAGTGGTATAGTTGGAACAAGTGGTGGATCTATTTTTACCTTTATAAGCTTCTCAGCTTCTTTATAAAGAGTTCTAGCTTCCACAGATCTCCATAGTCGCTGTACCAGTTTTCATTTCCACCAGCAGTAAATAAATGCTACGCTTTTCCTTAGCCCTGTTTCCAAGCCAAGCCACCATTCCTTCATTTGTCATTAACCATGGTTTTTGCTTTTGTCTTATCTTCACTGTTCTGTCTGGAGAAAGATGAAACCTCAAAGCAGTTTTAATTTGCATTTCCTTGGTGGCTAGGGATGCTGAACATTTTTTTTAAATTCTATTCATTTGTATTTCATCATTTGAGAGGTCTCTATTTTCGTGTCCCATTTTTAAATTGGATTGTTTGTTTTGTGGTTCCGGTTTTTGTTTGCTTTTTTCAGTTCTTTGTATGTTCTTGATGCTAATTCTCTGTCAGATGTATAACTGATAAAGGTTTTGTTTATTTGTTTTTTGTCTCATTCTATGGGCAGTCTATTTACCCAGATGATGACATTCTTTGCTATATAGAAGTTTTTTGGTATCATGATGCCTATGAATTAATTGTTGGTCTTAATTCCTGCCCCTTTCCTGTGCCTGTAAGTTCAAGATATCCCTACTTTCTTTTCTATCAGAGTTAGGTATGAGTCTCGTGTTGATGTGCCTGATCCATTTAGAGTTGCATTTTGTATAAACTAAGAAAGAGACCAGGATTTAATTTCACTCTTGTGCATTTAGCTGTCCAATATGAACAACATTATTTGTTGAAGATGCTTTCTTTTTTCCAAGTATGGTGTCTATTTTTAATAATGGTGTCAAAACTCAGGTAGCTGTATGTACGCGGGCTTATCTGTGGGTCCTCAATTCTATTCATTTGATCATTGAATTTATTTTATAGCAGTACCATGTGGGTTTTATTACTATAGCGCAATAGTATAAATTGAAATCTTAATTGGTGATTTTTTCCCAGTAGTGTTTCACTATTTAGGATTCTTTTTGTTTGTCATGGGTCTTTTGTGTTTCCAAATGAAATTTATGATTATCATTTTTAAAATTTATTTGAGGAATTGTATTGGAATTTTGGAAGACACTATATTGAATCTGTAAATTGCTTTTGGCAGGATGGCCATTTCCACAATCCCTTAGTATGGAAGCATTTCCTTTTTGAGTTTTCTTCAATTTCTTTTTTCCGTGTCTTAAAGTTTCATTGTATAAGTCTTTCACCTACTTGATTGGATTTATTCAAAGATTCACTTTTAAGCTCTCAGGAATGGTGTTATTTTTCTAATGTATTTCTCTGTATGCTTTTCATTTGTATACAGGGCAGCTACTCTTTTTTGTTGTTATTGTTTGCTTGAATTTTGTAGCCTATTGCTTTCCTATGTGTTTTTTCTGGTGGAGTCGGTAGGGACTTTTTTATTTTTTATTTTTATTGAACTCTACATTTTTCTCTGCTCCCCTCCCTACCTCTTTCCTCCCCTCAACCCTCCCCCAAGGTCCCAATGTTCCCAATTTACTCCGAAGATCTTGTCTTTTTCTACTTCCCATGTAAATTAGATCTATGTATGTCTCCCTTAGTGTTCTCCTTATTGTCTAAGTTCTCTGGGATTGTGATTTGTAGGCTGCTTTTCTTTGCTTTATGT
>LOJH01047541.1:0-13195 GCA_001685095.1 Ellobius talpinus
CCTTCTTTGGGATTTGCTGCTGTGAGATCATCTATTATCTGTGTTTTTGTGGATATAGCTAACTTCCTTGGGTTGGAGATTTCCTTCTAGTACTTTGTTTAAGGCTGAGTTTGTGAATAGGCATGGGTTAACTCTTGTTATGTCATGAAATATCTTGTTTTGTCCATCTATGATGATTGAAAGTTTTGCTGGGTATAGTAGTCTAGGCTAGCATCCATGGTCTTTTAATGTCTGCATAATACTTGACCAGGACCATCTGGCTCTCGAAGTCAAATGTAATGCTGATAGGTCTGCCTTTATATATTACTTGGCCTACTTCCTTTGCAGCTATTAATATTCTCTTTTATTCTGTATGTTTAGTATTTTGATTATTATGTGGTGAGGGGACTTTTTTTTGGTCCAGTCTATTTGGTGTTCTGTAAGCTTTTTGTATCTTCATATTTATCTCTTTCTTTAAGTTAGGAAAGTTTTCTTCTATGATTATGTTGAATATATTTCCTGTCCTTTTAAGTTGGAATTCTCCTTCTTCTATCCCTATTATTTTTAGGTTTCATCTTTTTAAGGTGTCCCATATTTCCTGGAAATTTTGTGTTAAGCTTCTGTTAGATTTAATGTTTTCTTTGACTGATGAGTCTAATTCCTCTATTGTATCTTCAACACTTGAGATTCTCTCTTCTACCTCTTGTATTCTGCTGTTTATGCTTGTACTTGTGATTCCTGATCAGTTTTCCATATTTTCCATTTCCAGAATGCCCTTAATTTGTGTTTTCCTTATTGTCTCCATTCCGGTTTTCAAGTCTTTCATTGTTTCTTTCACCTGTTTGAATGCTTTTTCTTGGTTTACTTTAAGGAATTTGTTGATTTCTTCCAATTTTTTGTTTGACTTTTCTTCCATTTCTTTGAGAGAATTTTTTATTTCCTCTTGAAGGGCCTCAAGCATTCTCCTAAAGTTATTTTTTAGGTAATTTTCTTCTGATTCATCTGTATAGGGATGTTGAAATCTTGCTGTTTTAGACCCACTAGTTTCTGTTGGTGTTGTGTTGCTATTTGTGGTGTTGAGTGTGTTCATACCTTGTCTACCTATCTTTTTCTCTGGCTGGTGTAGTTGGTGTTATGTCTCTGGTGATCACTTTTCCAGGTGCCAGTGGATCCAAGCCTCAGATGGTTGTTCCTCATGGTGGAGTAAGGGCCTCAGTTACTGTCATGTTGGAGGTCACTCAATGTTCCTGAAGGTCACTTGGCAATCCCAGAGTTCACTCTGTAATCCCAGAGGTCAGTTTTGCCTGTTCCCATATAGGTGGCTTGCTTGGGCCTGCTCCCATGGAGGTTGCTGGAGGTCACTGGCTCAGGCCTGCTCCCACAGAGGTCGCTGGCTCAGGTCTGCTCCCTTGTAGGTTGTTCCTTCATCATACCTGCTCCTGTGGAGGTCGCTGGCTCAGTTGAAAGAAATTTTAAGAGGGGCAAGATATTGCTATATCACAAGGATCATTATTGCTCTCTGTTTTATTTTCATCCAGTCTTCAAATATTTCTGTCTACCTTAAAATCTTCCAACCTAGTTCTTAGTGTTCACAGAGAATGTAATAAATATAATTATGAATGGCATAATTCCTCATAGTGATCATTAATTATTTGGCTTCTACCTAAGTAAAAGATTGCTACTAAGACTGCAATGGCCAAAATTCCTAGTACTCATGCACAGCTTGCTGGTGCTGAAGCAGAAGATGACACAGTATCAGTACTGTCATATGATTGGTTCATAAATGCTAAGGTATTACATCCTTCACTGATTTTTTTTCTGACCATTTTTCTGGAAAGTGTTGATCTCTGGATAATAGACTTACCTCTCTCATGAATTATCCATATGTTCAGCAGCATACAGAGAGATGTCTAATAGAGATGTTGCAACCCAGATCTTTCATTTTACATTTTTCCTCTTTGGAAGAAATGAGTAATCTCTGCAAAAAGAGAGATGATTGACAAAGTAAGGGTGCTTGTAACCTCAGGAAGTTCTGGGTTGACATCATCTCCATGGTAGTTCTAGACTACTCAGTGATGCACTAACCAGAAAGACACTGTCCCAACCACCACCCCCAACAATAGTTGCTGATAACTATCTCACATCCTCTGATCCATCCATCCTCTTGTCACTTAGAATTCTTGCTCCTTATGCTTTTCATATTTCATATAAAGAAATGTCATTAAGTCTTGTCTTCTGAAACTATAGACATGCCCTGACTTAAAATGTCTAATAACTGATACTAGTAAGAATGGTGAATCCCTAAAACATAAAAATTATATTTTCTTCCCACCTCAATGGAAGGGAGATTTAGCAATGTATCTTGTGATTTATTCTAATACCTTAATTTTTTTTAAAAAAGGCATCTTTTTCTGTAATAGGGTTTTATTCTAATTTCATGATCATCTCTAATAACTTAACATGATTACTAGTATAAACAAACCCTTAATTAACTTTATTTTTTAAGATTACATAGAAATGAAGTAAATGATTAATTCAAAGGCATGAACTAGAGTGTGATGGGTTAGCAGGTAAAAGTGTTTTTTGAGAACCCCTGAGGGCCTAAATTTGATCCCTGGAACCCATGTGGGAAAAAAGAGAACAATTCCTGAAGCCTATCCTCTAGCCTGCATATTTGCACAATGGCATAATTACAGATACACACACACCCATGCACCCATACACATGCACTCAGGCACACAAGTACATCACCACCAGCATCACCACCACCCACACTACCACCATCATCATCATAAATTAAACAAAACTGAGAAAACTGATAAATCAAATATTGCCATACTATCAAATATTATTAATTTTGGCTCACTTTATCAAAATCATAAATAATTGGTTTTATTTATTCTCACTTGTATTTTTTTAATTATTACAGTGATGAAGAAACACTTAGAGATGACTGCAACAATTATGTATGGAACACTTCCCTAAACTCTCACATTTGCAAAGTTTTCCAGTTCCTTACCAAGAGTTGGTGGCTGATGGAGTGGCAAGGGCCAGAGCTGCAGCTGCCAATAGTAACATTTCCTGAGGACAAATGCAGGAGGGGGAAATATGGGAAGCAGCATGGAGAAAATTGTACAGTTATAGGAAGGATAGCAAAGTAAAAATAGAGTAATTCAGAAATCACCATCTTTCTTTGAAAGGATATCCTGGCAGTCAAAGTGCCCAAGCAGAAGGCACTTTAGCCAAGATTTCCTTTGAAACTACTTATAGTTCATGGAAACTGATTTTTAAAATACTCGGTGGTTGAGGAAATGAAGAGTCAGTTTACAAACCATTATCCTCTTTGTGAAAAGAAAAAAAATGAAGAAAATCATCAAGAACTCAAATCTTAAAACCATACAATAGAAGTAACCATTAGGTCATGTGACAAATGAGAGGACCATCCAATGATTTCAACACGATCAAAACGCCAGCTCCGTCCTCAGTGATTATACTCTCAGCTTACATACATCCCCACGTTACAGTGGTGCCTTAAAACATCTGTGAAAAATCCTGACATGTCAGCAATATGAGAGTCCATCCTCAGTGTCCCTTCATCAGCGAGCAAATGCCTTTTCTGATTGCTGAAGTTTTTAGTTTTCTGTGTGTAGCTCACATTTCTCTATTTTCTGTATTTCAGAATGGAGCTCAGAGGATATCTCAAAAAAATGCTGGTTGTGTCTAACCTTCTTTGTTCATCTGTCAGTTTAAAAGCCCCAGTTTACAATACAATGTTCTAATATTAAACTTGAGTGAAGAAGTTAAATTTAGGGATGATAAGAGACATACAATAATGTTATCTTAAAAATATGGCATTTTTAATCTTCTACTTGTCAAGAAAGTATAATTTTTGTTTTTCCATTTCCAAGATTATATCCTCAATTATTTTATTTCCTGGCCCTAATATGTGTCTTACTTTACCTAACAAACAGCTTTTTCTGGGAACACCTTACCTTGTACTTGCACACATTATTTTCCTATCCTACAAGTCTGAACCTAGGCTTCTCTTTACTGTAGAACCTTGTTTGAATCCCCTGAACTGAGACACCTAGGACTTCCCTCTGTCCTGTGGACTGAGAGCATTTATTATGCTTGCAGTCATGATTTACTTATTTTCTTCCTTCTCTCTGAGAATGCATATGGCCAAATGGCAAGTCATATTCTCCGTCCACTTCCATTGTTGGCTCCAGTTATGAACCTAACATGGTCAGACAAAGGCGACTAATCAAATGTGTAGCAGTGCCTTCTAGATCTCACCTCGTCTGCCCCCTCTCCAAAGCCATTGATGAACTTCAGGTAGGCAGAGCTTTTGGTCATTGGAAAGTCATTCACATTTTCGTTGCAATTGTTTGTTCAAAGAGTTGGATCTGTCTAGTTTTCTCATCTCCTGGCTGACACAGAAGATATGTATAGATATACAATGCAGAAGTTGTTCTCTGTGACATTTTTAAGGAGCTCCTGAGACCTGCCTTTTCGCCAGAACCTCTACCAACTGAGTGCTTTCGCTCACATGACAGCCCTTCAGGATGACCAAGTACACACTTCTCTGTGTATTAGAGAGTGGTACTCTACATTGTTAGAGCTTTTTAAGAAGGAGAGAGCCATTTTCTTCTCCGTAGTCAACATGATATGATGCTAGATTAGGTGCTTGAATTGGAAGGGAACATTTAGAAGTATTTCACTATCAATTTTAATTGAAAGATTTATAAGGAATATAATCATGTCACAACAGTACAATTTTATAAAGTATTATTTCAGATGAAATTGTAATGGCAGTCATTATTTACTGAATATGCTATGCATGTGTATTCATTTACTTAAATTATTAGACTTAATTATCCTTATAATATTGAAAAATAAATATGGATGACAATTTTGTATGGGTAATTTATACAAAGTCATTGTTGCTTTTTGATGGTTCATTTTTTGGGGGTGTATGTGTGTGTGTGTGTGTGCATGCACACACTGGAATAGGGTATTTTGGGGAAAATCACTAGTATAGTAATCTCGCCAAAAAGAACTAAAGTATGACAGGTGAGAAACTTGTTTATAAAAGAGAGATTGGGTCACTTGCTTACCTAAGTATTTTCATCATATGTTATATTAAGATTGCTGTGACAACTAACCAGGGATCTATTTTCAAACAGAAGCTACTATATTTAACATGGTAATTATGAAGCTAAGAATAGTTCAGCAAATGTGAACAAGAGCTTCAAGCCAAAACCTCAAGAATAGTCCATATAGTACTGGATTGGAAATGGTAAAACACATCCTCAGTTCAAATAAAATAAAATTTGCCATTGGTTTACTGCAAATCAGGTACAAGTTAATGTTGCGGAAGGCTGCTCACTTGTTCCTGGCTGCTTAGACCTGAAATAATTATTCAGAAACTATATTATTTGCAATACTTTTGGGCCAATAGTTTAATTGTATTGTTAGCTAGCTCTTACATTTAGAATTAACCCCTTTCATTATTTTATATTTTACCATGAGTCTCATGGCCTACAGGCAAGGTTCTACCTGGCAGCTCACATCTATCCCCTCTGGTGGCTACACAGCATCTCACTGATTCCACCTACCTCTCTCCTCTATATATCTCTTTCAGCCTGACTTTACTCTGTTAAGCCATTGGCCAAAAGCAGCTTCTTTATTAATCAATAAAAGCAACACATAGATGGAAAGACTTCCCACACCATTTCCCCTTTTCTGTTTAACTAAAAAGGAATGTTTTAAATTTAACATAATAAAACTGCATATAACAAAACATGTATCAAGCAAGAAATACAGTTACAATATTTATATCTATTTTTATCATAACTAAGGAAAACTATAATTACAGCTCTCTATTCTTCAAATCCATCAAAGACTCTAGAAGGATATAATATTACCTAAGTAAATAGGAAATGCAATAGAATTGACAGAGACATCTTACTGCCTGAATAGTCACCCGAAGTTCTTCTGTAACATGGGCCATCTAATCTTCAGCCTACTGGACCATAGTATCCAGACTTTTCCATTAAGCAGGAAATTTCAAAGATTATTCCACCAATATTGGTAGTTTGTCAGTCACTTTCTTCTGTGTCCTGCAGAATTTCTGGCATGAAGCAGGAACCCCAAAGATCTGTCTCACCTTTAGTCAAGTTCAGCAGTCAAATCTCCATGGGTCCTGTACATCCAGCTCACATAACATAACATCAAGCAGTCCAGGCAAGAACAGTCTCTTTCCCAAATGGCCAACAAACTCCATAAGGAGTCTCTTCAGTGCCCCTCATCTTTTTGAAGTAGAATGGTGCTACCTGGGACAGATGCATCTCACTGTAATGAAGAGCCCTAAGTTCTTAAAACATTTTAAACATCATAATATATATAATCCAGACTCTCTGTGTATTTTTCCATCTTTATGTGACTTATTTTTCTTTACTTCTTTTAACCTATGACTGTATGTCTTCTATCTCTTTAAAGACTTTGCTTAATTTTTTTAAAAAATATTTTTTTATAACTTTCTATACTCTTTTTTCTCTCTCTCTCCCAAGCCTATGTACATTTATCCAACACTGTGACTCCTTTAGAGATCCTATTTATCTGAATCTGTCTTTATTGTGTATCTGTAATTATTTTCTGACCAGAAGTGCCTTTTTTATTTTTAATACTAAGCAGGCATGACTAAGGCCAACATAGCCCTGCCTGCTTGCTCCACCCAGTCCAACATGGTGGAGGTATGTTTGCTGCCTCTGAGAGCCATGTACATTGCCCCATTTCTAGGCATACAGTGGGCTGATGTTGCCATTAGGCAAGATGTAGTTCTGCTCACAGACTCCGTTTAAATGCTCCATAGTCAAACCTTCCAAAAGAGTCAGAGTTGTTTATGCTGGCAAACCAGGAAACCTTCTTAAAAGATCCAGGCAGTTTTGCTTCTATCACTGAGTCAGGAAGTCTTCTCTTAAAATAATCATGCCTCTGCTTTTTTCTAGCAAACAGAGCCTACCTGAGAAAATGCTGCTACCAAAAAGCCATGCTTAACTCTGTTCTTCTGTGTCTAGAATTCCTTTGTAAGCTTTCTCAGGTTTTACATGGATATAGTCAAATGTGTTGGTGCACCAATTTGTTGTGGGAGGCTGTTCATTCATTCCTGGCCACTTAGACCTGAAATAATCACTCAGAAACTATATTATTTGCAAAACTGTTTGGGCAATAGCTTAAGCATGTTACTAGCTAGCTCTTACATCTAGAATTAACCCATTTCCATTATTTTATATTTTACCACAAGGATTGTAGCCTACTGGTAAGGTCCCAACTGACAACTGGCATTTTTCCCCTCTGGCGGCCATTTTTATTTCTCTTATTGAGGATTATCATCAGGTGAGATCCCTATCACATTTGTTTCCTTGTACCTTTGTTTATTTGATTCTTTGTATATTCTTATCTGAATGTTCTGTCAGAGGGATAACTGGAAGATCTCCTCTCATATCCTGTGGTTTATTTTGTTACTGATTGTTTGTTTAGTTGTACAGAAGTGTTTTTAGTTTTATGAGGTCCCAGTCATTAGTCATTGGCCTTAATTCCTGAGCAAAGGGAATCCAGTTAAGGAAGTGCTTCTCCTCACTGATGTCTTGCAGGGTGGTTCCTATATATTCTTTGTACAGTTTTAATGTTTCAGATTTCACATTGAGGTCTCTGCTGCACTTGGATCTAATTTTTATGCAGGGTGACAGATGCAAGACTAATTTCGTCTTTCTGCATGTAGACACCCAGGTTTCCCAGAACCAGTTGCTGAAGATGCTATCTTTTCTCCAGTGTCTATTTTTGGCTTCTTTGTCATTATCAGATGGCTGTAGTTACCAATACTTGTGTTGTACTTCTATTTTGTCTTATTGATCTACATATCTATTTTATGCCAGTGCTATGCTGCTCTTTTCTTGCTATAGCTCTATAATATATCTTGAAATCTATAGTAGCAAAGCCTTCAGTAATTTTTCCGTTTGTTCTTTGTTTTTTGTTCAGCATATCTTTGACTACCCAGGACCTTTTCTGTTTTGGTACAAATTTTAGAATAGTTTTTATATTTCTGTAAAAATGCTGTGGGTATTTTGGTTGTGACTGCCTTGAATATAAAAATTGTGGTTAGTAGATGGTAATTTTCAAAATATTAATTCTGCCTATCAATGGTTATGAGATGTTTTTCCATTTTTCAAGGTCTTTCTTGATCCCTTTTATAATGTTTCAATGTATTTGATGCCATTGTATGGATATTTGTTCATAATCATTTTTTCTGGGTATTTACTGGTAGTATAAAAAAAGACTATGGCTTTTTGTAGGTTGATTTTGTACCCTGACACTTTGCTGAAATGGCTGATTGTTTCTACAAGTTTTCTGGTCAATGTTTTGGGGTGTCTTCAATATATTATCCCATCTTCTACAAGTAGGGATAATTTGACTTCTTTTCCTATTTGTGTGCCCCTCTGCTTGTACTTGTAGGCCTGCCCTATTCGAGGTAACTAATGACCAGTATGGTAAATCTTGAGCCCTTGTTAGACATGTCACAGGCCCTAGAAAGGAATCTGCAGTAGTTGTTTTACTAAATGGCATGCTACCCAAAAACTTTCTAAATATTCATGCACATTTTCAATAGGCTAGTGCTTCTTCTAGCCTTGATCAGAGAAGCTTCTCTTTGTGGTGGGTAGTGGGTATGAAAAGACTTGTAACTGGTCAAAGTGTTGAAAATAAGTCACAGCTGAGGCTAAGTTCTTCATGGAATGTATAAATCATGCACTTTGATGGCTGGGAACATTGCTGAAAAGGAATCAGAGAGAATGTAAGAGTTTGATGGTGGAGAGGAAGACTCTAGAACACTCATAAGTACACACATGCTCACATGTGCACTCACCCACAGACACAATAAAATGAAGTGTTTTAAATTAATAATTTTGAGACCAGAACATGTAAAATTAGAATGCCTAATAATACTGGAAAGAGTATGTGAGAGATAATGAATGTATCCTATGGAATACATGTGGAGGATAAAGCTCCATTTCTACCTCCCAATTCTGAAATTATGAGTGTACGCTGAGGACTGAGGTTTTCTGTCCTGCCTGGACCCACAGTCATTAAGTCCCAAAGAAATCACACAGAGGTCTACATTAATCATAAACTGATTGGCCCATTAGCTCAGGCTACTTATTAATTCTTATAACTTATGTTAACCCATTATTCTTATCTATGTTAGCCATTGTGGCTCGGTACCATTTTCAATGAGGAAGTCACATCTTCCTTCTTCTGTGTCTGGGCAGGACTGCTGAGGAATGGGCTTCCTCCTTTCCAGAATTCTACTGTTCTCATTGACCTGCCTCTACTTCCTGTCTGGTTGTCCTGCCTATACTTCCNAGAGGTCTACATTAATCATAAACTGATTGGCCCATTAGCTCAGGCTACTTATTAATTCTTATAACTTATGTTAACCCATTATTCTTATCTATGTTAGCCATTGTGGCTCGGTACCATTTTCAATGAGGAAGTCACATCTTCCTTCTTCTGTGTCTGGGCAGGACTGCTGAGGAATGGGCTTCCTCCTTTCCAGAATTCTACTGTTCTCATTGACCTGCCTCTACTTCCTGTCTGGTTGTCCTGCCTATACTTCCTTCCTGGCTACTGGCCAATCAGCATTTATTTAAAATATAATTGACAAAATACAGACGATTGTCCCATACCAGTACCCTGCCTTGATTTCTTGGGGTCAAGCTCTGATCATCAAACTTGTAAGGTGAGCACTTTAGTTGTTAAAGCACTGGCCTCATCTGGTAGCTTTCTTTTCTTTAATGCTAGCATGTTACACCTTTCTTTCCCATTCTTTTTCCTTTTAATTAATTTATGCAATATTTGGAAAAAAGATTCCTGCAGGAATGAAAGACTTAATTTGCCCTCATTTTACCAGTCCGGCAATAATTCTTCAGTCACAGTTTTAACTCTTAGTCATTAACAGTGTTATGGTAGACATGGCTTTACAACTGCTGTATAGAAAATTGGTTTCTTATATATCTTATCTGCTTTATGTTCCTTTTGCTTCCATTCTGCCTTACTTTGTGTACATTCATGTGGAGGGCTGACACATAAACACATACATAACTGCAAACACATGAGAGAAAAAAAGAGAGAGAAAGAGAGAGAGCCATAATGAACAAATTAACTTGAAACAAACTGAGTTTCAAAGGACTGACTTCTTCTCAAAGGTAAAAAGGTATCATCCCAATAAAAAGATATGTACCTGATCTTTAAAAGGCTTAAAAATGTATGAATCAAAATGGAACTGAAAAAGAAATAGAATTTACAACTGTGCTTATATGCACAGTAGTCTTTTTTCAGTAATTGAAGAAATTCAGTAGATAAAAATCATTAAAATATAGACAGAATGACAGACAGAGAGAAAGGGTTGATTTCTAAATTCACCCAGCGCTACATCCTTGTTGGTCTGTTCCATACTACTTATATTTTTTTCAGCATAAGCCTTTCATTTACCCACTTTTCTGATAGTGAAATTTGTATCATTTATATATTTCAATCTCAAAACTCTACAAAAGTTAATTATATTAACCAAAGTATATTTTTCCTTGTTGTGTTTCAGATCAAACCTGGGGCCTTGCATATGCCAGGGGAGTTGCTCTACATTGAACAACATCCTTACCTAAAATTTGTTTATTTAAATTAGATTAGAAGGCTGTCACTCTGAATCACTTTTTAATTCTGCCTTTGACATAGATTTTTATAGTCTATTGGTCAATGAAATTTGCCAAAGAACTTAGTTTTCAAAACTCAAAATTTTTAAACCGTGTCTTAGTTTGCTTTCTTTTTCTTTTCTTTTTTTTCTTTTCTTTTTTTTTTTGCTTGCTTGCTTTCTATTGCTAAATAAACACCATGACCAAAACCAACTTTGCAAAGAAAGGGTTTATTGCTTACAGTTGTAATCCATCATGAAGGCAAGTCGGGACAGGAACTGATAGCAGGAACATGGAGGCCAGAACTGAAGCAGAGGCCATGGACAGGAGCTGCTTACTGGCTGTTTTCCCATATCTTGGTCATCCTGCTTTCTTATATAATCCAGGACTACCTTCCCAGGGTTTGCCCCACCTTAATGGGCTGGGTCCTCTCACATTAACGGTTGATCAAGAAAATACCTGGCAGACTGATGTCCAGACAATCTGATGAGGGAATTTTCTCGACTGAGGATCGCTCTTCCCAGATAACTCTGGCTTGTGTCAAGTTGACATTCCCAGAAATGCATATAATGTACACCACTCATATCAACCCCTCCATCACTCTATTTTCCCTCCTCTTATTCCTTTCCTCCCCCCTAATGATTATCTGAATTACAGTGAAGATTGATTCCCAGCACAGAATTCTGAGAACAGAAACAACTAGCTTGAAACAGGATCACGCAGCTCCCCACTGATATCTTTTGATTTGATTGTGCTCAGCAATATCCCAATATCTGACAAGTCTTCTGGATATTCACATGTATCAATATGGCCAGAGTTCACAGAAGGTGGCTTTGTTCTTGCTACAGATTGAAAAGGTATTTAGAAATAAACATGTGAAATAATAATACATGAAACACAAAATAACTGTTTGCTAGATTTTTAACTGAGACTATAGAAATATTTACTTGCCCAAAGTCCAAGTCTTTCAGAGAACTTGTGGTGAGGCTGCTGGTCTCAAAGTCAAGTTGAGTATTTGAGTTTGGTATACTATGATTAATGATGCTAAAAGGATTTTATCTGGGATTTTCAACCTCTATACTGCTAAAACTTTGGGCAGGGTCATCCTTTGTTTTTCTGGACTGCCTGTGCACTTTAATGTGCTTACCAGCACCCCTGATTTCTGTCCTATAGCTACATGCAAACATCTTGTATTGGAGTCAGTATTACCATGATGAAACAACAGGAACAAAAGCAAGTTGGGGAGAAAGGTATTTGGCTTACACTTTCACTTTGTGGTCCATCTCTGAAGAAATGAGGACAGAATTCAAACATAGCAGGAACCTGGAGGATGGAGCTGGTACAAAGGCCATGGAGGAGAACTGCTTACTCATTTGGTTCCTATGGCTTGCCCAGCCTCTTCCTTATAGAACCCAAGACCACCAGCCCAGGGATGTCTCTCCTACATCAATCACTAATTTAAAAATATGCTGCACAGGCTTTTCTGGAGTCTGATCTTATGGAGTCATTGTCCCTATTGAGTTTCACATCTCTTAATGATTCTAGAGGGAGGAAGGATTCTAGGAACCACAGCAGTAAAGAGCATCACAAGAAAACCCACAGAAACAACTAACCTGGCTCATAGGGATTCGTAGAGTCTGAACCAACAACCAGAGATCCAGTATGGAACTCACCTAGGCCCTCTACATATATGTGACAGTGGTGTAGCTTGATCTGCTTGTGGGAGCCCTAACAATGGGAGCAGGGCTGTTCCTAATGCTTTGACTGGCTCTTGGGAATCTGTTCCTCATACTGGGTTGCTTTCCTCAGCCTTAATACAGAAGAAGGTGTTTAGTCGTACTCTAACTTAATATGCCTTGCTTTGTTGATACCTATGGAGGCCTGCCCCTTTCTGAACAGAAATAGAGGAGAGAGAGAGAAAGTACAGGAAGAGAATGGGAGTAGAGAATGGAGGGGAAACTGTGGTAGGAATATGAATTTCTTTAAAAAATAGCCAGTACATTGATACCACTGGCTGTGAGAAGCCACAGTGTCTCCAACATTTAGTATAGATTTTGAAAGTGGTATTTTCTCCTGGTTGAAAACTACTGGGGTTTAAGAAATTTACTCTTATAAAAATAATTTTTCCATGAGAGAAATTTCTCCATCTCTGAGTTGACCTGTCTTCCCTTCCAATGTGGTTCTCAGGAACTGTCTTTGCTGTCTATTGAAGTGGGAGAAAAGATTCTTTGAAATCAAAATTGGAATTTGTGTTTCAGGAAACACAAGTGTACAAATAGATATGTTAGTGTTTGTTGTTTTTCACCAAAGATCTCATGAAACTCAGGTTGGTTTTAAACTCTTTTTAAAGTTGGAAGAAGAGGTCCATCAGAGAGGTGAATGTGTTCCTGACCAGCCGGCAGAAGCTGCAGAAAGGGAGCACAAACATTCCTCAACCCCCTAACCTCTTTGGTCATTCTGCAGGGGCTTCT
>LOJH01047542.1:4730-17925 GCA_001685095.1 Ellobius talpinus
AAAAAAATGCTGCGGATCTCTGGAGGCTGCAGCAGCAGGAACACTACAGGCTGACGGCAGTGGGCCATGTGGGGGTGGTGGAAAAAGAAGGAACTCAGACTGCAAGCAGGAGGGAAGATCTGCCTGCCTCAGCGGACTTGGAGAGAGGAGTGGGTGTGGCTTGTCTCTTAAAGAGATAGGAGAGACCATTATTATACTTGCACTAGGTGCTGGATCAGAACTCCAGGCTTCATAATTGTGTAGCAAGTACAGTTAACCACTGAGTAGCTTTCCAGCCCCCAAGGCCCTGTCTTTAAGGAATAAGACAGAGAATACTAGAAGATAACACCTGCCATTCTTCCCTGAAGTTCTATGTGCATGTTTGTGCACATACAGACATATATAATGGCTCATACATACCAAAAACGTTGAAAACAAATGGGAAGAAAAGAAGTAAAGCTAGCTGTCTGGAATCCAAGGAAATAACAGCAGAGAACACCCTCCCTCTCCAGACAGAGTTTCTCAATAGCTTTAGATTCTGTCCTGGAACTTGCTGTATTGACCAAGCTGCCCTTGAACTCACAGAGATCCACCTTCCTCTGCCTCCCGAGTGCTGGGAGTGCTGGGATTAAAGGCGTGCACCACCACTGCCCAGCACAAATTCTTAAGACAGTGTACGTAGACAAACATAATAGTAGAACAGATATCCAAGCCCAAGTCTTGGTCCTACAAAAAAATCCTTGGAAGGTCCTCACAGGGTCACTGATTCCCAGGTCCCTGTCAGAAGCTCATGTTTGTAGAAGAAATACTTCTGAACTTCTCAAAGATAAGCCCCCATGGGGTAGAGGGTCCTCAACAACAGAAATATTTTAATCTCCTCAAAGTTAGATTTCCCCCCTCAAAACAAACAACAAAAACCGAGGGACCAGTCTTGCCTCAGCACATTCTTTCAGTCTCCCAAAGGTAAGATCACGATGTTGGAGACCCTCACAAAGGGGATACCTTTCTACCTCCCAGAAGCAGTCAGCCAATGGGCAGGGCACAAACAGTTTTGCATCTTCTCAACAAGTGTCCCCAGGTATACTTAAAATGGCTCCCAGAAAAATAGTCAGTCCTTGATGTTCCTTCATTCCTGACTGCTAACACTTATTTACAGGAAGTGATTCTCCAGTGAGAAGTGTAACTGACCAGATTTGAGTTACTGAATCTGATACAAGTTTCTGCCTCCATGCTGCTTTCCCAACTGCAGAGCCAATAGACAGACTAAGCACCAAATGAGACTTTTATTCTTAGTCAAGAGTAGAAATGCGGAACAGATATGGAGGGATGGCCCAGTGCTTTAGAGCACTTGCTGTTCTTCCACAGGACCTAGGTTCATTTCCCAGCACCCACATAGTGACTGTCAACCACTCTAACTCCAATTCCATAGACTCTGACACCGTTCGTCTTCTGGCCTCTGCAGACAACAGACATGCACATAGTACACGGACATACATGCATGCAAACACCTAAAACATATGATATAATAATTTTTAAAAAAAGGAATGGGGGGGCTGGAAAGATGTCTTCAGAATTAAGAGCACTTGCTGCTCTCATAGTACTCAAATCGGTTTCCAGCACCCACATTGGGTGGCCTACAACCACTTGTAACTGCAGCTCCAGAGATCTGATGCCCTCTTCTGGCCTCTTGAGGCACTTTCACACCTGTGGCACACACAGAGTCATAAATTAAAAATAATAAATCCTTTTTTTTAAGTAGAAATGGAAGAGCAATTTGCAAATAAACTCTGATGTGTCAGTTTTTGATAGTGACTAAGGAGCAAGAAAACTGGGTGGTTTCTTTTGCAGTGCTGGGCATTGAGAGCCTCATACATGCTAGCATAATATGCTACTTGACCTAGAGCCTCAGCCCCTATTGCATTTTATGGAAATTTTAGTAATTAAAAAATTTGTTTATAAAGAAAACAAAATTTTTTTGATTAAAAGAAATAAATCTAGGGGCTGGTGAGATGACTCAGTAATTAGGAAGACTGGCTGTTCTTACAGAGGATCCAGATTCAATTCCCAGCACCTACAGGGCAACTCTAAACCAACTATAACTCCAGGGAATTGCAGTGCCCTCCATATTTAACAGGTAATGCATGTGGTGCAATGACACACATGCAGACAAAACAGCCATACACATCAATTAATTTAAAAATCATTTATGCCCGATGCTTGTGGCGCAAGCCTTTAATCCCAGCTCTTAGGAGGCAGAAGCAGGCGATGGATCTTTGAGCCCAATGACAGCCTGGCCTACAGAGCAAGTTCTAGGACAGTCAAGGTTACACAAAGAAATCCTGTCTTGAAAAACAAAAAATAACTTGGGAGGCAGAGGCAGGTGGATTTCAGTGAGTTCGAGGTCAGCCTGTTCTAGAGTGAGCTCCAGGACAGCCAGGACTACTACACAGAGAAATCCTCTCTCGGAAAAAAAACCCTAAAACAGCAACAACAACAAAAAAAACCAAAACAACAGCAACAAAAATCTTTTATAACAAACAAGTTGCTTTCTTCTTAGTTCTATTTCAAGTTTATAAACGATGGTTTGGAGCATATATGCAAGAAACTGAATGTCTACATTTGCTCATTTACTATTTTATTGTAGTTTTATGTGTTCTCTGTGTGAATGTCTCTTGACTTTAATGATGTGCATTACACAGGTACTATTATATCACTGTACTTATATTTGCCAATAAGAAATTTAAACTTAAAATATTTTTAAGTATCTGACTTATGTTTTACAGAACTGAAACCAGAGCAGGTGAAGAATATGTCTGCCAGTGAGGTATGTATATTTTATGATTATTTTTCTTCATTTGAATCCTCAATAAGATTTGTAAATTTTTCTAGTGTATTTAATTAGAAACAAGACAGTTTTAACTTTGTTTCATTTAAATATATAAGGCTTATAAAATCAGTTACTATGCTGTATTTTAGTAATGGTTAAAAATGTAGTCATTTAATCAAGTTATGTAAGCACTGAGTGAAAAGCTACAAGAAACGTGATTTCGTATGTTAGGAGGATCCCTAGGGATGAAGCTTAGTGATAGAGTGTGTGCCTTGCACGTGTAAAGGTCTGGTGTTGGGTTCTCAGCATTATTAATAGTAGGAAGCTTCATATGCTGCTAAAAAGCAGCATTCCCAGCTCATGTTTATTGTAACCAACCCTTTTCCTTTGCGATGAACCTGGCATGAACTTAGAGATATACTTGTGGGGAATGGAAGGTGACCAGTGTGCAATCTTAGGGCACGATGGAGAGAAAAACCAGAAGTAGAATAAGTTTGGGTTGTTGTCTTAGTTACTTTCCTATTGTTGTTACAAAACACCATGACCAAGGTAACTTCGAAGACTAGCAGAATGGCAGTTTTCATGACCAGAATGGCAGCAGGCAGGCATGCTACTGAAGCAGAAGCGGAGAGCTTACGCCTTTATCAGCAAGTAGGAGGCCAGGAAAGAGACATACTGCACTTGGCATGGGCTGTTGAAACCTCAAAGAGCACCCCAGTGCACACTTCCTCCAACAAGGGACAGCTCCACCAACTTCAGATCAAGCATTCAAATATATGAGCCTTGTGGGAATGGGGTGTGGGAGGCATTCTCACTCAAACCACTGTAATTATACATCCCAGAGGTAGAATTTAGGTTTGTTTCCTATTGCTTTGTCAGATTTTTCTCTAATGAGTGTCTTTTGTTGTTTTTAATGAAGAAAACATATGCTATGAAATATTAATATACAAATAATAACTGCATTGGCATAGATTTTGTAAGGTGTCTTGTATAGCAAACTTTACTATGTAATATAAAAATATATGTAAATGATTAGCATGATTTTTCTAAGAATATGTTTATCTTATAAAATTAACAAAGTTACATTTTAATTTATTTACTGCATACATGTTCATCATTTCTTTCTATGTCACTTTTTTTAAATCTAGATGAGAAATATTCGATTATCTGACTTCACAGAATCCTTAAAAAAGATAAAGCGCAGTGTGAGCCCTCAAACCCTAGAAGCATACATCCGTTGGAACAAGGACTTTGGAGACACCACTGTTTAAAGTAATGCCTTTGTAAGCCTGCAGAACATTCTACTTAAGAAACATGAGCTTCAGAGAAGTTATCAGCCACAGGAACTTAGACTTCGTTTACAGGACTTTTTAGTTTTCCTTTTTGTGCACCAAACTTGAAGAGGAACAAAAAGACAGACCTAAATAAAATATGCAATGTGAATGGAATTTTTGTTTAAGGCCTTCTTGCCTGATGGTCAGTGGTTTTTTTCAGTGGGCACTGTTAGAGCACAGGAAAAATAGATTCTAGCTCTTTATTGAGAGTAATCATTATGTATATAATAATTTGTATATTGTGTTCAAATGAAAGTATTTCAGATACAGTGACTGGTAGACACAAAGAGCCTGCTATTGTCTGTCTCCCGACGTTTTTCTTACAACACTCTCTTTTCTGGTTTCCTTTGCTGCTGTTACCTTAGCTCCCTGTGATTGGAATACCAAACACTCGGAGTTCTTTCCTGCTTTTCTTACCAACTTCAGTGTGCCAAACGGAAACCTTTTCCATCTGCAGTGAGAAAGAGCTACACTAAGGCTTTTTTCAACCTAGATAGACAAACATTAAACAATTAGTATTTTGTTTTTCTATTTGATTGCCTTGCTGCCAAACAGTTTAGAAAGCAATATAATAGCAAGAGAGAATCTGGCACAACAAAGGTTTGAAGGTTTGAGTCACTCTCTCATGTAACATGTAGGTCAGTCCTGTGCCCTGCAGTATTTTTTTTCTAATACACCAGAAATCCCTTGTAGATTTAATTTATTCCAGCTGGAATTTAGTTTTTGTGTTGGAGTTATTCTAGTATTTTAGAGAGCTGATGTTAAGTGCTATAAATTGCACCAGTGTGAAAGAAGGGACATACTAGGAGTTAAGACATTTCTAGTTTATTGCTGATTACTTTCCTAACAGGATCATTAAATGCCAGTGACACTACCATCTTTTTACTAATTGCCATTCCTTCCATGAAACTTAAAATACCGAATTTTTCTACACGGCATATATTTTATAGGTCTCCTGTTCTTGCTTTTTAACTAAAAAGCTCTAGTTTGTTGATCTACCTTTTGTTTCCATAATTGTATAGTAATTCTTTGTTGTTTGTATAAATATGGCTGGACTTTTATTACAAAAATGCATTATAGGAAGTAGAGGCTCATGTGTGGCCTTTTAAGAATTGTATAAAGGCAAATGGATATTTGCCATTAGTTTACTGGTTAAAAGTTTGTTTACAGAAATTTTCTTTGGTGCTTAAATGATGCTGTGTAAAATACCATGGGTAGAAAGAATGGTTCTGTGGTAGTAACACCAACTTCTCATGTAAGAAAGATGTTTGAGGAAATAGATTAAAACACTTGTCCTCCCCCCAGATAAAAATTTATGATAAAGACTACATCCTCAGTTTTATTCTTGGTCTTATTAAAGATTTTATTTAAACATAGAAGATGGCTTATTTCTTAGATGCATATGCTGTTTATGGCTGTAATTTAAGTCATGTCTCTTTTAATCATGATTTTAGACATCCCTGGATGATAAAAATGAAGTTTAGATAAATAGGGAAACAATTTAAACCAAAGCTGTGCATATTTTTGGTTCTGACTAGTGTCTGTTTAAGGTTCCAGATGTTAGAGCATCGTTATAAAAACTGACGATGCAAGCCTGTGGTGATGATCGTGCAGCAGTTCTAACCCAGATGTCTACAACAAAGCTTAGACTTCATTGTGTTTTTGTTTAGGAAGGGATTGACAGCATTTCCACTGTTTATGTATTGAACAGGCTCCAGGTCAGTTCTTACAATAGAAGAGTCTTTAAAGTTAGGGTTAGTTTATGATTCTTTCCAGAAGAGTTTTAAGAGGTAACAAAATTTCCCTTTGTCTAAAAGGTACAGAAGTTGAGTTATACTAAACTGAGTCACAGGTATCACTGTGTGACTGTCATCAGTGTGTAGATGCTCCTTTGTTCATCAGGCAGGAGGTTCAGCTAGTGTGAGAGAACACTTTCTGTGATGTCTTATGACCCAAGTTTATTTTAGGCTTTTTGTTGTTGTTTTTCAAACAGGGTCTCATGGAGCCTAAGCTGGCCTAGAACTCAATGAGTAGCCTATTCCTCTTTCTGCCTCCACCTCCCAAGTGCTGGGATGCCAGTGTGCACCCCACACTGGGACGTTTGTTCTTTTTCAGTAAGGATAGACGTTGCTGGTGATTTCCAAATTAACATTAGATTTTAATTTTTATTAATTTTAGATTTTTGTATTGAGCTCTGTTTATTGTTCAAGATGATGTTTAAAAAGTAAGGATTGGTGTGTTCTTCATGTTGACATGACAGAGTCCTGGTAAGCTCTGTGAACTTACTGATGCCCTAACTGAGCCAGAGGAAAGACTCAATACCATCTTTCCAGATCTGCTAGGGCTACAAAGCTTTCCCGAGACTAGAAGCCAATTGGATTTATTTTCGTCTTTTTGTGCTTAAGGTGTAACTGGACAACAGAATTTTAAGTTAAATATAAGTGGTATTCTTTGTTTATAATGTAAAATTGTTTATGTGTCATACAAAACTAACTTTTTTGTAGAATGAATGGCTTACAGTTTGCTTTTTGGATTCTTAAGGCAGATTATTTTCCTTTAAATGTCTGTCTCAATTTTAGTCTTAACTTTTTACTTCTACAAAAGAAATGACTTAAAGGGTACGTTCAGCTGCATAAAGTGGGTTTTTATCCTAATTAATTTTATTGCAAATAAATGATAAACTTGGTTTTGCCTTAATTTTTTATAGTTTGAATCTTTGATATTTCAGAGGTTGCAATTTGATGGACTCTTTTGTAACTTGTAATAAACTCTGAACAAAATATACATAACAATGACTGGAAGGCTCTGAAGAGCAACGCAAACTAGTCAGAAGTGACAAAAATCCCTGTGTTTGAAGAGCTCTCTTATGTGTCAGTTTCCAGCTTGTGTAGTTCATTTGAAAGTAAAATTCAAGCAGAGTGTAGCTACTTGTTCAGTTGAAGAGGTATCTCAGGCTTCTGAGACAGCTGGAAATGAGAACAGAAATCTTGGAAAGGCATCGGATAAGTTAGCCCACATCAACTACACATTCTGATTCCTTTCAAATCATTGGTACTTTCTAAAATTTTACTTATCTAGAAGGATATTCAAAGGAACCCAACAGATAGCAAAGTCCAAAGAATTGATCAAATTGAGCATATTTCTGTAATCCCAGGCCTTGGGTGGCTAACAACTGCCAATTCAAGTCCAGTTTTGCTTAATCCATTGAAATTACTATGAAACTCCAGCCTGGGTTTCTTTCTTTCTTTTTTTCTTTCTTTCTTTTTTTTTGGTTTTTCCAGCCTGGGTTTCTTAGACCCTGTCTCAAAACAGACAATAAGCCTGTCATGATGGTGAATGTCTTTAATCCCTGCACCCAAGAGGCAAAAAGTGAGCAAACTCTTGAGTTCTGAAGTCAGCCTGTTCTACAAAGAGTTCAGGCCATCCGGGGAGGGCTACTCAGTAGACCTGTCTCACAAAACTAACAACACAAAGACAGCAACGTGTACACAAGAAAACTGCTTGGGGATAGAGTTTCGAAATTGAAAATTGAAGCCAGGTAGTGATTGTGCAGTTCTTTATTCCCAGCACTCTGGGAGGCAGAGGCAGGCGGATCTCTGTGAATTGAGGCCAGCCTGGTCTACAAGAGCTAGTTCCAGGACAACCAGGGCTACACAGAGATACCCTGTCTCAAAAAAGCAAACTAAAAATTGAAACTTAGAGACAAAATAAACAAACTCTTCACAATTTAAAGTTGCTTCACAGTATCATGGTTATACTTTTAATAGTGTAAATTCAGAATAGGCAGCATTCTTTAGAAGAAAACAGAAGCCAAGTATCCAAAGGAAAGTTATGTGATCTACAATCAGAATACATGGAAACAGATTCTCATATCACCCCCTTTAGGGGATGAACAGCAGATGCCTTGAACATGTTAATTTACAGAAAGAGACAATAGACCCTAATATTCAACAGAGAAACATAACAAAACCAAAGAAAAACCTAGCCAAAAAGTGTGTCATGTTTTTTGAGACAGAATTTCTCTGTGTAGTCCTGGCTGTCCTGGAACTTGCTGCCTGCCTCTGCTTCCCAGGTGCTGGGATGAAAGGTGTGCATCACTACACCTGGCTCCTTTTCGTTTTTTCTAGCCAATGTTTTTAATGCTAAGCCAGTCATACAGACAGAACAAGAGTACAGGACAGAAAAGGTTTGAGACAGTGGGACAGTATAGTACTTGTGACTTGAAGTACAGAAGAGAAGAATGCATATGAGAAACAGGTAAAGTGTGATGCCTCAATTTCGCCATAAATAGTCAAAAGCTACCACACACTTATGTTCAGTGAGCCCCAGAATCTGTAAAATGCAGATTTTAAGATTCCACATCTGTCTTTAATTTCTCCAGCAACAGAGGAACCATTTGTTAGGAAATACATAGGGGTAAGTTTGCTTTAAATCTTCAATTACAGATGCCAACCAAGGACTATCTTAAAAGCACGACCTTCTTGGGATAACAGTCTGGGGCCTGAGGGTTTATCTCGAGCTGGAGTTCAAATCATTGTTCCTGGGGTAACCCAGAGTTGGATGTCAGACCAAGTGGCTTGAAGAGGTCACCTAAAATGATGGGCCATTTAACATGGGCAGTTAGGAAGCTAGATGGTGGTGGCATACACCTTTAATTCCAGCATTCAGGAGGCAGTGGCGGGTGGATCTCAGTGTGTTTGAGGCCAGCTTAGTCTACAGAGTGAGTTCCAGGACAGCCAAGGTGGTTACAGAGAGAAACGCTGTCTCAAAACCAAAACAAACAAAAAAAAGGGAGGGGGAAGTTAGTCACACAGTGGAGTGGATACGAGTGCTCAGGACTGTGAAATAGAACTGTGGAAAGAAGTCTGTATTTTTAATAATTGGATTTCAATCTAGGGGCATAACAGGACCTAGGATTTGCTTGGGTTGGAGTTTCATTGGATTTTTCTTCTGCCTCTTTCCTATTAGTGGCCTGTGTTTGTATTTTCCTGTAATCAAGCATTCAGGAGGAAGAGGTAGAAGGATCAAGGCCATCATTAACTTCATAGTGACTTCAGGAAAGCCTGGGCTATCTAAGACATAGTCTCATTAAAAATGATTAATTTAAATGGATCCTAACTCAGAACTTAGTTTCGACAGTCCTCTGACTTGACAGTTAGTTCTCACTCTGGTGAAGTCATGTTCCAGATTTTAATACAGTATATGCTAGCACTTTTCAGATCTCACCGTGCACCTTTTCAAGATGCTTGCTCTAGGTTATTCTGTCTGGGGAAAAGTCATTTTCCAAGAATATTTATCATTTAGATGTTAGTCTCATCTCTCTGAAGAAGCTTTTCTGAGGGGCTGGAGAGATGACTCAGTGGTTAAGGGTACTTCCTGCCCAATCATCAAGACTGAGTTTGAATCCCCTCCTCAAATTTGGTGATTGACAAGTCTTTTTACCTTCAGCCCCAAGGCTTTTAATGTCCTCTTCTGGCCTTTTCAGACATCTGAACACAAATAAAGTAACTTTAAAAACCTTTCCAACCACTATGAATTAACCACTCCATCAATCTTTAATAACATACCCCCACTCCCTTTTTTCTCAAAGACAGGGTATCACTGTGAAGCTCTGGCTGAACTGGAACTCAGAACTCTGCTTACCTCTGCTGCCTTCAACTATTAGGATGAGCACGGGCCACCATATATTACTCTACTTTTGACATACTACTTATGAATAGTTTTAATTTTTTTCTTTGTATGTCTCTTAATTTCCCTAAGACCAATGCCTAACAGATAAGGTCTCCAAATAGTCTTTATATACCACTGTCTTAGTTTTCTATGACATTACTACATAAGAAAGAAACCATAGAGATATAAAACTGTTAGAGATTGAGCCAGAGATGTTAAGCTAAAAACAAAATATCCTGAGTTCGCACCAGCATGTGAAATAGATATGACTTGAGCAATGTTTCTCATTTTTAAACTATTTCATTCTTGGATAGTTTCCTAGTATATAATAAATTTTAGTCCTTTTTTACCCTTACCTTGTCTCATCTCCCACTGAAACTGTTCTAACAAATGCTACTCTATTTCATGTCTATTGGTACTTTTGTGTGAAGTGTGACTTGAATTCTGTCTCCTGCCACAGCCTTCCAAGGAGGGCACCACATTGTGTAACTTTTTTTTTTTTGTTTTGTATTGCTGGGATGAAACCCAGCTACAATCCCTTACTTTCTCCTTAAATTTGAGATGACCTCATTAAATTCGGGAGGCTGACGGCAAACCTACTCTAAAGCACAAACATGCTAGAACTCAATATTCCTACCTCAGCCACTGATCCCATAGGGTTACAGGTCTACACCCAGTTTAGGGAAATAAACCCGTGCGTGTCACTTGTGCTCCATAGGGCTCTTAGTGGTGGTGTCTGATCCTATTAAACTGGAGTTACAAATGGTTGTGAGCAGCCATGTGGATGCTGAGAATCAAACCCAGAGCCTCCGGAAGAGCAGTCTGCTCTTAACCGTTGAGTCATTTCTTCAGCCCCCTTTGTGGTGTTCTTGTTTTGTTTTCCTTTCTTTTTTGTTTTTTGAGACAGAGTGTTGCTGTTTCGTGCAGTCTTCCGTTCACAACCTCCAGCGTTAGAATGATACGAAGGAGATGCTGTGTGTACTCTGGCCAGTGAAGTGCACTTGGAAGCCAGAGGACAACCTTGTATCTAAGGCTGACGTCCACCTTCGTTTTTTGAAATAGGGTCACTGAGCTCCAACCTTGTGGCCCCTGGGATAAGCCTCTGCTTCCTGAGCACCAGGACCAAACAGGCCTGGCCACCACTACTGCGTGAGTTCTGGGGATAGAACTCGAGTCCTTATGATTTTAGGTGTTTACTGTGACACGGTTTTTAGTGCAACCGTGTTGAGGATTTTGTTTTGTTTTTCGAGACAGGGTTTCTCTATGTAGCCCTGGCTGTCTATCCTGAGTCCTGGAACTCACTCTGTAGACCAGGCTGGCCTCAAACTCACAGAGATCTGCTTGCCTATGCCTCCTGAGTGCTGGGATTAAAGGTGTGCGCCACCACCGCCAGGCCTACTGTGACATCTTTTAATCTTACAGCTTCTTCATTTTGAAAACAGGGATATTAGCGTAATACCAAAAGCCTACCCTCTCCCTCGGCGAACTGCCCCACAACCGCAACCCGCCCATCTCTTGAACAAGCCGAGGTAGCTGGAAGGGGCGGGACCTTGGGCGCACGCGCAGTTCCTCCCCCACCGCCCGCCAACCAATCGGACTCCGATGACCCGCCCCTTCCGCTCGGGGTAAAGCGAACTCCCAGAGCATCTTCCGGCGGGAGCTGTACGGCTCCTTACCATGGTGAGTTGGCTGTGGGGTGTGCGGGTTCGGTGCGGGGTGCTTCCCCCTGCTTCCTCGCCGGAGCGTCCCGCTGTGCCTCCGCGGCTCGGAACCGCGTCGTCGGGGCTGCGCCGGGCAGGGAGGAGCGGCTGCTCACACACGAGTTCCCAGAGCTCTGGTCCTCAAGGGTTCCTGCCGGTGCTTCTACAGCTGGGATCCGAGATTCTCCTGATGTTCAAATAAACATCTGTCTGGAAACAAGTCCACATAACGACTAGAGTAGCGATGCGTGGACGGGTATTAACGCGTTTGCTGCATTTGAGTGTTTAAATAGCTTGGCACTGCAACCTCCACAGGCACCGGCGGCTACAGAAAGGGTTAGTGGAGCAGCTAGTGAAGGTTCTAGTATCCGCTGTGGTTGTTGGAGTGTCGTGCTTTCCCTAAAAATGATTAAGTTAGTTCATTGGGGAGTGGTGTTCGAGACAGGATTTCTCTGTGTAACAGTTCTAGCTGTCTTGGAAGTCGTTTTGTAGACCAGGCTGGGTGGCCTCGAACGCACAGAGATCCGCCTGCTTCTGCCTCCCGAGTGCTGGAGTTGAAGGCCTGTGCCACCATCGCCAGGCGTTAATTAGTTCTTAAACTGAGTGTAGTGACACACACCTGTGACCTACAACTCAGGAAGCTGAGGCAGGAGGATTGAGATTTGAAGGCTATCCTGGGTTACATAGTCACCCTACCTGAAAAAAAAAGATCTAAAAACAGACAACAAAATCCACAATTCAAACCTGAATCTCTCAATTTAAGCGAGTAGATGGTTGTGTTTTTAGACATCGGAGTGCTAGCTGCCCTTTCAAATGGTCACAAAAACTCAGTGATCCCTTCTTGATAGTTAACGTATGACAATGGCACAATTTTGCTCTCTTACTGTTTACCACCGTCAAGTTTTCTTCTTTGGATATTAAGTTATATTAAAATACTCTTTCAAATTATATTTTTGAAAATTTAATGAAGATCTTTTAAAGAATTTGTTATTTTAAGTTGTGTGTGCTTATGCTAAAACATTAGTGCAGAAGTCGGAGGAAGCCAGAGACATTAGATCCCCCAGGGATTCCAGGGGTGGAGTTACAGGCAGTTGTGATTGGATGTGGATGCTAGGAATCAAACTTGGGTCCTCTGGAAGAACAGTAGTGTTCTTACGTACTGAGCCATTTCAACAGTCTCGAGATTTTTTTTTTTTAATTTTGTGTACGGATGTTGTGTCTGCATGTATGTTGGTGTCCTGGGAGCTAAGAAGAGGGTGTTGGATCTCCTGGAACTGGAGTTACAGACAAGTGTGAGTGCCATGTCAGTTCTGGGGATTGAACATGGAGCCTCAAGCACTTAAGGCATGAAATCTACCACTGAGCTACAGCTGCAGCCCTAGGGATCTTAGTATTTCTGCCGTCCTGGTCCTGAGATTACAGGCTCTTTCAGGATGCTGTGGCTCTAAACAAAGTCCTCATGCTTATGTGGCCAGCACTTTCCTGACTGAGCCGCCAGCCCTCATAAATACATGTCTTAGTATCCTGGCATAGGGTTTTTTATTATTTATTTATCTATTTGTTTATTTATTTATTATGTATGTCTTAGTATCCTGGCATAGGTTTTCTTAAAATATTTGTTTGTTTGTTTGTTTATTATGTATACAATATGTCTGCGGGCCAGAAGAGGGCACCAGACCTCATTA